>JAAGAY010146593.1:0-24359 GCA_011801015.1 Ardeotis arabs | reverse complement strand
CAGCCCCCTCGCCTCTGCCGCACTGGGGGGAGGACGGACTGGGGGTCCCGAAAAGGCTGGGGGGGTCCTCGTCAGACTAGGGGGGTCCTGGTCAGGGTAGGGGGTCCCAGGCGGGCTGGAGGGTCCTGGAAAGGCTGGGGGCGTCCTAAAAAGGCTGGGGGGTTCTAGTCAGGCTGGGGGGGTTGCAACCAGCCTGGGGTGCGTCCTGGCCAGGCTGGGGGGTCATGGATAAGCTGGGGGGTCCTGGTCAGGCTGGGGGGGGGTCCTGAAAAGGCTGGGGGGGCTCCTGGCCAGGCTAGGGGGTCTTGGACAGACTAGGGGGGTTCTGGGCAGGCTGGGGGGTCCCAGGAAGGCCAGGGGGTCCTGGCCAGTCTGCAGGATCCTGGCCAGGCTGGGGGGTCCTCAAAAGGCTGGGGGGGTTGCAGGCAGGTTGGGGCATCCCAGGCAGGCTGGGGGGGTTCTGGGCAGGCTGCGGGGTCCCAGACAGGCTGTGCACCACAGGCCCTGCTCCCCCAGGGATTTCCATTTTGGAGCAAGAGGAGAAAAAAGCGCCGGGTGCCGGTGGGTGCCTCCTGGCCGGGTGTGCGGGGTGTGGGCCGGGTGTCATCGTCCCCTGGCATGGCCGTCCCCACCTGAGCCCCTGGAGCATCCTTGAGGGTCTGCGCCAGGGCTGCCCCTCCCGCTTAGGCCTACGGGCTGCTCAGGGTGAGGGGCATCATCCATTCCCCCCACCCTGCTCCAGCTGACACCCCGCCCCATCCCAACCCCATCCCAGCCCCATCCCAGCCCCATCCCAGCTCCAGCCGGCAGCAGATGGGGAAGGGGAAGAAGGAGCTGGAAATCTCACAACCTCTGCTCCCACCACCCCGCAGGCGCTCGTGCAGGAATGAAATAAATAAATAAAAATCTCCGCACTCCAGCTAGAGAACCTGGATTTGGGAGAAAACAAGCGCCAAGGGTCCTGCCGCCGAGGCCGGAAGCAACGGGGAGGCACCTGGACCCCAGCCGGGGGTCCCCCCCGGCCAGAACCCCTGGCACCGCAACCAGGGTCCAACCCTTCCCCTCGCCCAGTCGGCGGCCGGAGCATCCCGGGAGCACCCCGCCATAAGGAAGGGAGACGCTGGAGCCCTTCAGCGGTGTTCCCAGCAGTGTTTCAGCTTTCCCAAGGAGTTTTGGAGCTCCAAAAGCTCCACGGATCTCTAACCCTATCGGAAATCCATTTACTTAAATGCATTTAATTTTTTTTAATGATAAATAATAACTCAGAGCTGCCTCAGGGGCTCACCAGCACGGCACCAAGCCCCCGCCGCGCTGAGGAAGAGCAGCTGGGAGCAGCTCCAGAGCTGTTCCCGAAAGATGTGGAGATCTTCAGAGCTCTAGGGCTTTTCTGGAGGTTCAGGGACCTTTTGGGAAGAGGTGCAAAAGAGCTTGAGCGCTTCCGAGCAGCTACAAATATTTCTGGATGAGTTTTAGAGCGGCGTTGGGGTGACGTGGAGCTGGTTCGGGGTGCCTCGCGCCTCCTTGGTGTCACTTGGCGGGGGATTTTGGGTGGTTTGGAACTGTTTGGAGAAGCGTAGAGACGTTACTGAAAAATCGTAACGCCGTTGAGAGGCATACTGGAAAGGTCTAGAGGAGTTTCGGGGGCCTCTCGGCGCACTCGAGGCGTTCTGCAGCCACGCACAGGAGGCTTGGAGTGCTTCAGAGCTGGCGCGAGATGGGTTTTATCGTCCATTCTGAGCTATTTCAAGGAGTTTTAGGAGGGCTTAGAAGACTTCAAGAGCTACTTCGAGCGGTTGTAGCACCTTGGTGCCCTCTCAGGGCTGGTTTGAGGAGGCCGAGAGCTATTTGAGCGACTCAAGTGCCTCAGCGCCGCCCGAAAGGTCCGGCCTTCCCCAGCTCCCGGCTCCTTGAGGCCACCCAGCCGCCTCTGGAGCCATGTTCTTACCCGATCTCCAGAGATTCATGCGTTGGAGGCTGAGCTTTTCCGAGGAAATTCAAAAGGATTTTTTTTTAGAGACCTCTCGGTGCGCACCGGGGCTGCTTAGAGGGGCGCAGAGCAGTTCGGCGGTGTCTTGGAGTCGCTCGGAGACGTTTCGGAGGAGTGCGGGGCGGTCTGGGGTGGTTTTTGAGAGCTCAGAGCGTGTTCCAAGCATTTCCCAGCGCACGGAAGAGTTCGGAGCAGCACCATCCGGAGGGGCTCTGGGAGCTGAAGGCATGTTTTGCACGTTAGAGCCCCTTGGGGCAGCTTAGGGGGGCGTGGAGCAGCTTAGCAGGGTGTTCTGGAGCGTTTAAGGGATTTTTGGAGAGCTCGGAGGGGTTTAGGGTGGTGTAGAAAAGGGAAAGCCCCCCACGCGCTCACCCCAACGGTCCCGAGCCACGGCCTGGCCCCGTATCAGCCCCCGCCAAAAAAAGGAGGCCAAGGCCAGCTCCCAAGGTCCCTCACCCCACCCGGACACCAAAGCGCGGATCCTCGCCCCGTTCCCACCCGCACCGCTCGGCTGGCAAGGAAGTTTTGGCTCCCTTTGAGCTCAGCAGCCGGCTCCAGCCTCCCCTCTCCTCATCCCCCAAAATCCGGGCACTTCTGGGGCATCTCCACTCCCACCCAGCCCTGCTGGGGAGCCGGCGCTCAGACGCTCCCGTCCTTGCGGAAAGAAGATCTCCGGGCAGGAATCGTAACAGCTTTTAATCTGACAAGAATGGATACATCATTTCAGACAATACTGGTTTGCCTCTTTTTTGGGAATTCCTTCACATACCGGTGGGGAAAGAGGAACATTTTGGGGAAGTACAGGGATTTTTTTCTATTTTTTTTTTTTCCATAGGGACTTTAAAGCATGGTGAATGTGCAAGTCAGTGCTTTGTTTGCTTAAAACTTTTTCCCGGTGCTTATTTACAGTTACAGTACCTCTTTGTGAGCGACAGGAAAAAAAAAAAAAAAAAAAAAAAAAAAAAAAAAAAAAAAGACGATTGTTTGAGAACTGGGGATCGGCGATCCCGAGTCGAGAAAGGCAGATCTCCGATATTTATATATTTATACATATATATATATATGCTTTTGTGTATACACAGATACATTTCTCTCTTCTTTAAAGTATTAAAAAAATGAGCAACCTTCATTCTATAAAAATACCTACTCTACAAGATAGAAAAATTTTCCCTCTCCAAGTTATACACTGATTTACACCCGAAGCTTCTCTGGAAATGTACATTACGTGGCTTCTTCCCACGGGCTCGGGGCAGGGAGGGGAGCGGATGCCGGGGAGTGCTGGGTGCCCCCCTCCCAGCCCAAGGGTTTTTGGAGCTCGCCCCCCTACCCCGCTGCGCCTCGCACAAGGCCACGGGGGGGTTGAGCACCCGGAGGCGATGCGTTGAGAGAGGGAGGGTCATGGCGGCGGGGGCTTGGCCGGCTGCGTGTTTCGGCTGATCCCCCCCGCGGCCGGCGGCGCAGGGGACCCACAAGCCACCCAGGACCCCCCGGAAGGGACTAAGGCTGCGGCAAGCTGCCACCTCTCCTGGTCAGGGGACAAAGGGCGAGCCGGCCGCTCCGCCACCGCACCAGCGTGGGAAGAGAGACACGCCGCACCGCGTGCGTGGAAGCGTTTTCGGGAGGAGCAGGCACCCTGCCACCGGCGGCCAAGGGATCGCTGCGGCTTCTGCTTTCCGGCCGCTCTGGCGTTTCTGAAACCCGAGGAGCAGGAAGAAGAACCGCTGTTCGGGGCCCGGAGAGACCGGCTCCTTGGGAATCCACTGGCTGTCTCCGGAGAGGAGCGGGTCGGTGGAAGCGGCTGCTCCCCAGGGTTACGCTACGCCACGGCACTTGCACCAGCGAGCCAAAAGCTGTCCGATGTAAACATGGCTTTTGTTTCCCAGCGAGCTGCTGTTGGGTTCTCCGGTCTCCTCTCCCCAAGGGCATAGAAGATTTCAGCCCAGGCTGATGTCGGGGCCGAGAAGTGAGAGCAGCTGCCCTGTCCCCTGCCACAGCACAGGGACACAGCAGGGAAAGGTGGCCGGAGCGGGCTCTCCCTCCAGACTGCAGCTATCACCAGCAGAGCCCTGCTCCGGCTGGGAATGGCACAGGCCACTGTCCCCAGGCCAGGGACCTCGGGAGGCAACGTGGAGGGGGTCCAGACCTGACCCTGACCGCCCCCGGCCACTGTGAGCTGAGCCGGGACGGGGAGAGGCGGCCAGGAGCAGCCTCCAGTGCAAGTGGAAGCCACAGCCTTTTCCCCCCGGTCGCTGCAGGCTGGACAGACAGCACCCGTGCGTCCCAGAGCCAGCCCAGCTCCGCAGACGCCCGCAGACCCCGCGGCAGCCGGCAGAAGAGCCGGGAAGAGGGCGGCGGAGGCGTGAACGCCAAGGCGTGCCGACGGTAGCGAGCCACGGACAGCAAAAATAAATAAGGAGGCAGGTGACAAAGTGCGCGTGGGCCCTGTCCCAGAGACGGCCGCTCCTCTGCCCCTTTCCGCCAGCGGCGCGCGAGAGGAGCCAGCCAGCTCTCTGCGCGCAACCCTTTCCCGAGCAGAAGCGGCAGGGCAAGGATTAACTGTGCCAGCTGAATGAGGACATTTGCATTAAGTTAATTAAAAAAACAAAACAAAAGAAAACAAAAAAACCCAAACTCTACAAGTCCGGGACACGTTTCCCTCCTCCCCAGATCTGCCCCAGTGAGTGAGTGTGTCAGGGACACTTTGGCAAAGCAGATACTCGGGCTGGACAGGGAAAACGTCAGCGCCGCTGCCTCCTTCCCCGTCCCGTTATCCCACGGTTCAGAGAAACTCTCTCCTCCAGCTCCTGTTCGCACCCCGTGCGCCGGAGGGTCCGACGCCGCTGTCTTCGCGGGCAGCGGGGCCGACACAGGTCCTCCCTCCAGCTGTCCGTGTCCTGTGTTCCTTCTCCAGGATCCCTTTCACCCCTCCAAACCAGAAGGGTTTCAAAATAACGGAGTCAGACAACAAAGCCTGGCTGCTGGTTTTTCTTTTTCCCTGGTCCGCTGGCTAATTCACCCACCGATCCGACGCGATGCTTCCTTGTGCCTTCATCAAGAGCAAAGACGATTCCAGTCCCTCTTCATCCTCTCAGAGCACCAAATCCACACCCATCGACGAGCGCGCAGCCGGCGGCTCTCGGCCGCCCTTACTTCACTTCCAGGATGGAGGGGTTCGTCTCCATGATGGCCACGATGATCCTGTCGATGTAATCCTGCAGGCGGAAGTTGATCTCCTCTTGCTTTTGAATCGCTTCCATGAGCTGCAAGGGAGGGAGAAAGGGAGTGAGGTGCCGCCGCCCAGGGACAGAAGCGGGGCTTCGCGTGGCTCTGAGCACCCACGGAGGTTTCCCCTGGGATGTTCCAGGCCAGGGAAAACGCCCTCGGCTGCTGGCTCTGCTCACTCCTGTCCTTCCTCAAGCTCTCAGGCAAACAGGACCCTGGAAAAAGCAGGGAGCATCCCATCTCCCTTTAGCCCCCAAAACCTTCAGGTGCGTTTCCCCACTTTTTGGGCTCTGAAAGGTTGAATTCTGACACTTACGTGGGCTCGCACACCAGTCCCGGGGGTACGGCAGTCACGGAGCAGGGAGAACGTGTGCCAGAGAAGCCAAAATCTCCAGGGCAGATGTCCCAGCTCCCCGGGGTTTTAAGACAGTTACAGACACACCCTGTGCTCGCTGGTCTGTCCCAGGAAGAGGAAGGGCAGGCAAAGTGGAGCTGCCAGTATCAGCAAACTGGAAGGGAGCGGCTTCCCCTGTTCCCAGGAAGGAGGGCTGGCAGGCAGGGTAGGTCCTGCAAGCTCTTTGAATAGTTGTGCGGTTATTTCTTTGCTCCTGACAGCTTTCAAGGGAATTTGGGGAGTGAGCTGCACCGCTGACAGGGCCACGTCAGCCCCCGCTAGGCCCTTGGTGGGCTGAGAGGAGGGGAGACGCCTCAGCCGCCCCGGGAAGACGTGGTTTGGGATGAGCAGTGCCCCGTGGCACGTACCTCATCTCTGGAGACCGAGCTGATCTCCGCTGCCAGGGATTCAGAGAAGGAGGCTGAGAAGAGGTTCTTGGCTCCCTGGATGCTCAAGTTAATGATCTGCCCATTCAGCTCATCGTTCTGCTCCTTCAGGTTCCTGTTATCCTGTTCACAACAGATAAACATCAGATGGTGCTGAAACACGCTGCAGCCCCAGAGCAGAACTGGCCAGGGAAGGCAGAGGCTTTCGTCCTAACCAGTAACCAGCAGCTCACACAGCGCTGGGAACAGCACTCCATCTCCTGATGGAGCCCAGAGAACCTCTGGAAAGACACAACGTGCTGGGGAGATCCAGGGGACGCCACAGAGAGTGAATCTCCAGTGGACATGCTGTCCTTCAGAGGAAGGAGCCAACCTCTCCCGTCCCGGAGAGCGAGAAAGCAGCAGGCTGCCGGATCCACGGTCAGCTTCAGCCCCAGCCCCTTCTGACCGCTCCTCGGCATCAGGGAACCGGCATCTCTTTTTGCAGACAGAGCAGCTGGGACGTTTCCCTCCCCACCCAGCCCCACATACCTGCTTGAGCTGCTTGATCTCTTGCTCCAGCTCCGTCTCCCGCGTCCTGCTGTTGTACTCCTGGAGCCCCATGCTGCTGCTCCTGCCCCTTCGCTGCTCGGCTTCCAGTTTGAAGAGCTGCAAGTGCTCAAGCTGCTTCCTCAGGTCCTCGATGAGCTGCAGCAGAAGGGAAGAGGACAACTGAGTGTCACATCCTCTGTGAGTCCGACAGCTCGTGCTGGTCATGGCTTGTGACCAGTTCCCCCAGCTGGGAGCGACCCCATTGACTGCAGGATTAACAGACCCTTTCTGGGGTGCACACAGCTTCCCCTTCTTCTCCTACGCCTCTGACGAACAGGAGAGGGGGAGCTACTGAAATACACGAGGGCACCCCTGGGAGGACTTTGTCAGAGCACCAAAGACGCTGGCGCAGCAGAGACATCCCCCCCAGAAACGCGGGGACCTGCTTGGTCAGCTCCCTCCTGCCACAGCGCCATGTACTCCCATCTCACCCCAGTGCTCTCAGCATCCCCAAAATGACAATAATTCCCACTTTGAGGCCCAAAGCTCCTTTTCTACCACAACCGCAAGCCCTGCTTGAGCCTCCAGCTGGAATTACCAACCACACAACTGGAAAGGGGCTGGGAAGGGCTGCCCCCAGGCACGCAGGAGCTGGGGGCTCTCACCCACGCAGCCTCATAGCCCTCTCCTCCTGCCTGTTGCCCCCACGTGCCATCGCCACCGTGCTTCTGCCACCGCTCCTTCCATGCAGGAGAGAAAAGAATCCCACAGGAATGGGCCAGGGTGGCACAGCCCCGCTGGGTTTGCAGATGCAGACATACTTGGCTGAATTTTAATAAAGTTATACAACTATACTGCTGTACTATCTTTCTCTGCCAGGCTCCAGTTCTATCTATTTTTGGAGGGGCTGCTGGGGCCAGCTCCCCCCCACATTTTTGGGACTGGCAGGACAGGGCTGTGGCAGGCAGCCTGTACTCTCACCTCCTGTGTTGACTCCTTCTCCTTCTGAAACTGGTGCCTCTCCTGACTCAGCTTGTCCCCCATCTTCCTCTTTTTCTCCTGCTCCTCAGTGAGCTGCACAGTGAGGTCTTCGATCTCATCCAGCAGCTTCTGCTTCTCCTGTAACGACACAAAACGCCACGGTCACAGGGCTCGCCTTCCCGCGGCGCTGCCAGGGCTCCTCCCGCTCGTTGAAGGCCACGGCGCACGCTGAGCGCCGCGGGGAAGGCTCTTCTCGCTGACGCACTCGGATGCTCTGCCTGCTGGGATTTCATTTGCTGAGGGCTTCAGAGCCCGAGTGCTTTGGCAGCAGCAAGAGCCACACACCAAAACAGCACTGCTAGGAGAGAGGCCGTCAGAGAGGACCCGTGAATAAACGCACACCGGCAAATACCTGCACCGGTGCAGCTTTTTGGGAAGCGCAGTGCTGGCGTGAGACACGGCTGGGGCAGGACCGGGGCCAGCACAGGGGCTTTGGGCCAAGAAGAGACACGAAATCATAAAGCTCCTTAGGCTTTATAATTCATGGCTCATTCTGTACTTCAGATATGAAAGAATTTAACTGAGGACTGACCCAAGAAGGAATACGACCAGTTCAAGCCAGGAGGTAAAACACACAGCCCAGCTCTCCCGCTCTGTCCCCTTCTTATACTCAGAGCCTTGGCTGAACGTTTGAGGTAAAGCTTGTCACTCGGTGACGACAACAGCCCTGCACGGGACACCGCCCTGGACAGCAGCACTCTTCTGCCTACGACCAGTTCAACTTCACCAAGCAAAGCTGGTGCTGGATGGCCCGTGCCATGATGAGCAGCTCCGAGGAGAAGCTGCAGCTGCTGGGTCTGGGGTGTCCAGGCCCATGGAGCAGAGCACCATGAACACCACACCGGCAGGAAACGCGCTGACAATGAAATCCCCATTTCAGACAAACAGCAGCTCATCAGCGGGGCTTCCCTCCTGGGCAGGGAGGGGCAGCAATCGCAGCTCTCACTCCCCGTTAATCCCATTAACCGTGGAGAAAAGCAGCCGCTGCTCTGCCAAGAGATTAAGGATCAAAGCCAACTTGGTGTGGCTGAACACACCTAGGCAGGAAATTTATCTTCAGACCCACAGAGGTTTGCCTGCCCCCAGCCTCAATGCACTGGCCTTACAAGGTCTCGGCAGACGAAGACCACACCGTGGCCACGGCAGGTAGAGATGGAGCTGCAGCGCTCTCCCGCAGGCTCAGGGACTGCGAGGGGATGAAACGCTTGAGGGCCTTCAGCTGGGCAGAGAGAGGTCTGTTTTCCCTTAAATTCTCTCCAAAAATGAGGATCTTGTCCATCCCACGGAGACCGCGGCGCCTCGGCAAGCCTCCCACCCTAGCCCTGTCAGCAGCTGTGCGGCCTTGAGCCCTGAGCAGGGCGAGAGCGGAGAGGATCTGGGAGACAACACGGCGCTTTGAACGCTCCACATGCCAATCCCAGCGACAGCGCTGCCCAGGCAGGACGCGGAGATGAAGCACACCCGCTCCTCTTCCTCCCTTGCAGCAGGACTATCCCTCTGCGGGCTGCAGCCACGGGGCTGGGGACAAGTTTCCACAAGAGGGCATGAGTCCCTTCCCAACCAGCCCGGACAGAGCTGCCACCGAGATTTATTAGGGAATCGGTCAATCCCAGCTTCAACGCCAGACACTGGGAATCTGGGCGGATAGCGGTACGGGATGGCTCTGGTATGAGGAGAGCTCTGCAGGGACTGGGACGCAGAAGAAGCCAATTTGCTCGTCCCATTAAACGGGTCTCATGTTTGTGTAAACGTGAATTTCGGCTCCAGTCAGGGCGCCCCAAGCACACGCGCTCCTCACCTCCTCAAGCCTCTCAATGTTGGCTTTCAAACAGGGAACACAGGCCCTCAGCTCGCCGTTCTCGTCATCCAGTTGCTGCAGCCTGCGACAGTAAAGAGACGTGTCAGAAACTCATGCCAAGCGCAGGAGACTGGGCTGAGACATCACCAGGAACGTTCAACCAGGACCTGCTGAGGCAAGCCAGCGGTGATTGATCTTTTCAAAGCAAACCCTGAGACTTCCACTGTTTCTACTCCCAGAGGAAAAAAGGCGGGGGATCCACACGACTCCCGGTGAATCTGCTGTCCAGTCCAACGCTATTCCTTAGGCCGAGGGCTTCATCAGCCCACGGGAAAGGCTCAGCACTGGGCAGAGTCAGAGCAGGGGTTCAGAGAGGGGTCCAGCTTTGCATTCTCCAGGTAAAGGTGACACCCGTGTGTCAGGGTAACGGTCCCGCTACAGGGCTGGTAGAAAACCCCACTGCCCTCATCTTGCATTTACTGCAAGGGGTGAACAATAAGAAAATACCTTTTGGAAAAGCAGCGAGGAATACTGCATCAAAAACCTGTCAAATAAATGAAACCGCTCCCACCCCACATTTTCCTTCAGAAGCCAACAGGCAGCATGAAGCACCCTGTCCAGGACACTGACTATCTCACAGCTCGTCCTTCCCAGACGTGTGCCTGATTCCACAAAGGTGGAAAACATCTGAGCATCAAAGGCACCTCCAGCAGTGATTCACGGGAACAAGCACTAACGAACCACCCCATCATCGCACGCTGCGGGGCAGGTCCGCAGACAGAGAACGTGAGCTAAAGCCAAAGAAATTAAAATAGTCTGCAACCAGGCTCACGGAGGGGCTGGATTTTGGAAGGAAGGTGGGAAAAGCAGCCAAAACTCAGGGTTTGTAACGACTTCAGTGACACCTTTAACCAAATTAAACTCACCGTCTCCCACCCTTTCTCTCCCCAAAGGCTGCAGTTGCAAAGCCTCAGCCCGCAGACGTATTCCAGCGCATACGCGCGGGTCCTGCCAACGCCCGGCCCTGCCCCAGCCCCACCTGGCCTGCAGGTTCTCAATCTCGATGCTCTTCTCCCTCTCCATTTTGCTCAGCAGCTCCCTCTGCTTCCTGATCTCCTCCAGGAGCGTCTGGTCAGCTCTCAGCTCCTGCTCCTTCAGCTGTTCCTCGAGAGCGTTCGCTCTGCGGAGAGGAGAGAGGATTAATCATTCCTGCTGGCTCACCCTCGGCGTGCTGCCATCCTAAGAGAAGGATCAGCCTCTCTTCCCAGCCCTTCTCCCATCCCATGGGATAACTGGGAGGAGGAGACTAAAAAAGAGTGAGCTTTCAGGGACTGCGCGCCCACCACCGTTCCAAGCAGCGGGTGTACGAGGGCTTCACTTCATTCCAGCAGTTGCACTGGGAATGCAATATGGTCTGTGAAATCCCCAAGGACACTCTTGCTGACCGACACGGCAATTTCCATGTGGTCCCGAGCCTGTGAGAGCGCAGGCAGCGGCCGCAGTCACTCCGCAGGCAGAGGCAGCCCAATCCCTCGGAGCTTGACTTGATTAAAACCTGACTGAGGCTTCTGGGCTGAGCTGCTGGAGTGAAAACATTTCCCTCGCTGCAAAGTTTATCAGGGCTTAGAGAAACCTTTGTTTGAATCGCTCAGCTCCTCAACACGATTGTTACCCAACAGTCTCACAGCCCTCGAGATAAACTCCTGCCAGGTTTATCTGCTGGGGTAAATACCGCTGCGGGAAGGGAGCAGCCTGCCAGACCAGTAAAGGCAGCGATCGCAATAAACAGGATCCAGAGGGCTGCACCCCAGCCAGGATCCGAAAGCAAGGGGATCAAGGCTGGAGGCAGGGAGGGTAGAGTTGGGCTGTAGGGACCCTGCTGTACCTTCCACCCAGACCTAACGGGTGAAACAAGGGCCAGAAAGAGCCCAGACAGGTTGAGTATGTTCTCCTTCAACAGGGAGCTTTCCAAAGAACATGACCTCCCTGCAGCGCTCCGAGCCGATCCCTGGAGCTCCACAGGGTGGACGCACAGAGGGCAAGGGGTGCATTAAAAAAATATATTTAAAGTAGACTTAAAAAGTACAACTATAGTACGCAGAATACCACAAAGGAGAGAGATGCAAGCTGGCAGCCCTGCCAGGAAGTGGCATTTGTCCCGGCTGAGCTGCAAGCCGTTTGCTGAGCTCCCGGGAATTTGCCAGGGACGCAGAAAAGCGTGTGCAGGACGCCGCCATCCCGCACAGCGGGCCCTTGCGCAGAGAAGGCAGCCTGAACCCCGGCTGGATTTAACCATGGCTGCCCTCTGCCAGGGCAGGATCGCAAGGGCAGAGCTGCAGAGATTTCCTGTTGTTCTCTGGCTGTCTCCCTCCTCTCCCCACAGGCACGCGGGAGACGCAGCACGCCCACGAAGGGGGTAAGGAAAGGCACCGCGGGTGATGCTGAGCCACGTTTTGGCGGCAGCACGAGCCAGGCTCTCTTACCTGTGCACCAGCTGCAGGTTTTCCTGCTTGAGGCGGCTGTGCTGCTCGCCGTTAGCGGCCGTGTCCTTCTCCAGCTCCGTCACCCGCTTCTCCAGAAACACCACCTGCGTGACAGGAGAGGGGAGGATCAGCCACCGGCGCTCAAACTCGCTGGCAAAGCGGCACCAAGCGCTGGAGCAGCTCCCACCACCCCCAGCACGCGGTGCAGGCGCTCCCCGCTCGCTCTGGGGCTTCCTTGGTTTGTTGTATCCACTCAGAGCTGGTGGCTCCAACCACGCCGGCCTCACGCAGTTCCCGGCATCATCTGCATCCCGCTCTTCACTGCGTAAAGCGGCCTGAGCTGCAGGAGCCATCACTGGGGCTCACTGCGTAACACTGGAATCAGGCAGCCGTGCTTTTATCTAAAGCATCCTTTGAAAACATCCTTTTCCACCCTTGTTTCTCAGGTTTTGATGTCTCCCACGTACCAACACGGGGCCAAGTGCTTCACTCCTTTGCTTCGTACCCTTCATGACAATATCCTGCATGGAGGTCCAGAGGGAGGGACCCCAGCCGGATCACCGGGGCTCTGCCGCAGCCAAGCGCAGCCCTCGGGCTGGAGATAACGGCCCGCTGCCTAAAACAGGGCTGCAAGACCCCAGGTTCACAGCTCCGTGTGAACAGGGTCACGCAGGAGGAAACAGTGCCAGCTGGTGGGATCGGATCAGAGGGGAGCACTTTCGCCCTGGGCCTGTACAGGGCTTCCTTCAGCTGTATTTGCATTTTCACTCACCTTCCCTGAACAGCGCGCAACTTTGGAGAGCAAAGCGGGGCCAGGAGCGCCCCTGAAGTTCCCACTCACGCAGGAGCGTGGGCAGGTGGGGAATTGCAGAAGGATGGAGTTCATGGTCCCAAAAATCCCATTTATAGCCACACAAGGGCAATCACGAAGGAGAGCACGTCTGCCAAACCCAAATCATCGCTCCGGGGAGAAGGGCAAGCGACATACAAGTGTATTTAAAAAAAAAAAAAAAGAAAAAGAAACCTGCAGAGACACAAGGCCTTTCCCAGCAGCAGAGACACTGTTTCCCAAGCCAGATGCCTTCAGGAACACAAGTGTTTTAATCAACTTTGATTTTTAAAAAAGTTTTAAAGGTTTTCTATGCATTACAGTTCTAGCAGAGTGCTGCCACACATGGTTCTCTTGCACATCCTGCTCCATGCAACTCTCTGCGATTCCAGAATTAAAAATCTATTTTTAAGGAGTTTCAGGACTGCAGCAAACATCTACACAAGCCACAACTCACCTAGCTTTAACTTCCCTGCTTTCCCTTAGCTATTTTTAGCTAGGGGGGCTCAAACAAAAGCTTTCTTGTGCTCCTGCCCGCTCCCATCTTGCCCTACGACCCTTTTCTCCTAACATCCCAGTAAAACCCAGCAGGGCCAGCACAAAGTCAGCGCTGCATCGTTACGGCACGAGCAGCAGCGGCCAAGAGCGTGCCAAGGAAAGGAAGCACTCGTTTCGCGTCAGGCGACTTTGCTCGTCTCAGAAAAGCAGAATTGGAGAACATCTTACGACGTGAAGCAGAAGTGAAAATGCTGCCCGCAAACAGCTACACCCTCCTCTTTCTCACAAGGCGGAGGGAAGCTGCCCTCGCTGCTCACCTCCAACCCCAGGAGAAGGCACCAGTGCCACCTCCTGACCCAACACCAGAGCTCAGAGCGCTCTGGTTTGCCATCCCCTCGATGCGGAGGGCTTCGTGTGTCCCACCAGCGCTGATCTACCCGGCGTCGGCTGCGCAGGAGGAGAAGCTTCAGCCTAACTCCTGCCTGGGGATCTCCCGGCGTCGCAAGCTGCTACGCGGCTCCGGGAGAGCGCAGACAGCACTGCTCTTACCTTGTCCGTGATGTCCTCTTCCGTACACTCCAGCGTATCCCGGTACGACTCCTCCATCACCCCCACGGACAGCGTGCTCGTCTGATGCAGCTGTCTGTAACAGAGACAGACCACCCCAACCCACAGCAAGAGGAACATTAGAGCAAACATCGCAGGGCATGGCGACGTCAGACAACAACCGCTACTGCAGGATATGGTCCCCTCTCCCTCCTCCTCAGCTGCCACCTCCTTCTCCAAGAGGATTTAACAGCACTGTTCCTTCTCGGGCTGCAGGATTTATTGCGAAGGACAGCGCGTGCCGGGTTCTCCTCGCCACCACGACCTCCAACGTGGACATCCTACGATCATTTGCTCTTTGGAATGGGAAGAGATAAGAGCCCACTCTCTTCACTTTCTTTCAGTAGGAGCGTCCCAAGGCCACATGTTATCCAGCAAAGGACAGAGTACTCCGCTCTAGCTGCTGATAAGGTGAATAAAAGTGGGGGGCAGCAGGTGTAAGGGGAGGGAGGGGAGGAAGAAAACCCCTGAACCTGTTGTGAAACACTTCAGCCCACCTCCCCGGGCGGTGGTGACAGCGAGCTAATCATTAGCACAACTTCGCGTTGATCTAAAGGACGCTGCTCAGAACGCCCCGCGCCGATCAGCTCCGTCGTCTTGCGGCAAAAGGAATCACTATTGCCACGGGGAGGGGTGGGTGTGTTGCAGCTCTGCGAACCCCAGGGAGATGCTGCCCGGAGAAAAACCGCTCTGCTCTCCCACTGCAAGGCGAACGATGAGCAGCTCGTTTGAGAAGCCAGGGCGGGTGTGAGCCGGACGTGAATAAGAAAACCACCCAGGTCTCTTTGAACCTCAGTTTTTCCTAGGAATTTGTAACGTGGGCTCTCTCCCTGCCACACAAATATTCATGGAGCATAACTGGCATTTACACAGCTGAGTACCAGCCCTATTTCACATCCTCACTCCGAGTATATATTTAGAGTCTGAAGCCTCGGGCACATTTGTCGTTTAAACCATGCCAAGCACCACAGGGCTGAGGCAGCTGAGGTTTCTTGGCACTAGCAGAACCCCGATAACGAAAGTCGGGAAAGAGCCCTTACCAAAATGAAATTGATCTCCTAAAAGCAATTTTTTTTGTGTTGTTCAGTAACTCCAGTATCTGCAAAGAGTTTTCTTTGGGCTGACCTTAAGGATCTGGCTCGACTCTGCGGCAAAACTTGTTTTATCGCTCGTTATCACAGACTAAACTCGATCGCTCCTGAATGAACTGATATTTACCTGAGCCCACGAGTCCCAGGCTCAGAAAATCATCTGGGCCAGGAGGGCTCAACCCCCCCATAGACAGGGCATCTCCCTTCTCCAAGCTTTAACTCAAATCCTCCCCAAATTTGCTCTGTCAGACATTGACAAAAATGAGTCCTGAAACAGGAAACCTGGGGACAGGCTGCTCCCTTCAACCTCCTTTCCTGTCAATGTTTTTCACAAAGATTTAGAAAGTAAGATGACCGGAACTAGGAAATGTCATATCGAGGAGCCGCTTCCTCGCCAGGAGGGAAATGGTGCCAGGGGAGACTTGCTGACCGCAGGAGAAGCGGAGAAGGGAAAGGTGTGAGAGCACGGCCGGGAGGAAGAGGCGCACAGGAGCTGCTTGGTCAGCGCAGGGAGCAGGGGTAGGAGCATCATCACCCAAATCGAGCGGACGCCATGGGGATAGGATGGTGAAGCTGAGTGCCAGGCGTCATCGAGAGGGGCTGGACCCGCTGCCCTAGCGATTCGGAGCAAAATCTGCAGCTTCTGTGCAGTCAGGGATAAAAACGCCCACAGGGAAAGGGTGACCGGCATCACACGGAACTGTCCTGCGGGACGGATGCGGCACAGCGCGGGGTGACCAGCAGCTGCCCCCCGGGAACTCCCCAAAGCCCCTGACCGAGTCCAGCGCGAGGAGTGCACTGAGCAAACCAGAACCAAGGGAGTTGCTGGGTGGCTGGCTTTTTTGGGGTGATGGAGAAACCCCTCTGAGCAGGTGTCCTGACTGCGTGACCCTCCAGAGACCCGCCACGGCGGCAGCGGGGAGGAGGGAGCCCAGCCAGAGGAACGTGCCCTTCGGGAGGCTCCTTCCCCACGCCACCACCCCCTGCAAGGGCACTGCCAGGACGGAGCGGGGAAAGCCCCCCTGCTTTTGTTTTGGAAGAAATCAAGTTGACCAGCCTCCAGCCACACGCACAAGTGAGAAATTCTCCTTCCAGAAAAGCAGCTCTTGCAAACTATCTCAGAATTAATCCCGCTTTTCCCCAGTGCTGTGCAGCACGTCCAGAAGCAGGACATGGTAAACTTATTCTGATATTTTCCCTTCCGCGGGCCCGGCAGCCGGTACGGACACCCCTCTCACCAAGCAGTAATAAGAGTCTGAGCTTACCTTGCCACCTTCTTGCTCGTGAGTCTTTTATTTGGACTGCAAAATGAAGAAAAAACAGGAAAGAGTTAGGAAAGCTGACAGTGGAGAGTGAGGGAAACAGGAAACGGCGAGCAGTCCGGGGCACGTCCTTCGCTATGGCAGGGGAGCGCCCGCGCGGCATGCATGGCCAGCGCAGCCCGGCCACCGCGGGGAACGGCAGGCGAGGAGACCGCTCACGCGTTTATCAACGTGGCGAGAACGAAGCTGACGGAATAACGCCACGGAAAACCTCACCGCCTCTAGCAAGGGTGTCCTCTCAGTGGCTGATCCCTGTCCTGAAAGCCGATCCCCAAGGAAAGGGGCTAATAATAGCGGTGAGCTTGGTGGGCTTCCGCCCGGGCTACACCTTCCGCACCCCGCGCACCCCGGGCACTCCCGCACCTATCCTGCCACCCCTCCAGGAGATGGGGGACAGGGCACAAACCGCCCGCAAACCGGCACCTCCAGCCTTCCGCACACTGCTCGGGGCGTCTCACCAAGATTATTTCTCCCTATTTGCCTCTGGATCAGCAGAAAATTCCTGCCCACTTGTAGCTCAGAGATTTAGGAGCAGTTGATCGTGGCTCTTTCTGGATTTTAAGCACGGGTGCTGTTACCATCGCTGGGGAAGGGTGCGGGCGCTCCTTTGCACAGAGGACCGGCAGAGATCATGCTCTCTGGCTCCGCGTGAGCCCGAGCCAGCTGCCACCATACCACAGCGGTCAGGGCTGAGCTACTGCTCAGCGTGACCCACGGCGCGAACGGCCGAGGTCTGCGTCACCTTGCCCCTCGGGACGGGGCTGCGGGCTCTCCTCGCCGAGAAAAACAATAAAAAAAGGCATTTTTCAGGAACAGCTACTTGCTAAGACGCTCCTTCCAGTCCTCCGGTCGCAACCGATGCAGCTGCATGCTAGCAAAGTGAGCAGGACTTGGATTTCACTCCTCATCTTCCACCCAAACGCACGCTGCTGTCAAACACGTGGGACACATCGCTGATATCAAACCGGCACCGAGCGACGGCAGCAACGCAGCGCTAGCCCGAGTGGAGAAGCAGCAACTGCACTCCCTGCTGCTTAGCTCCGTTTAAAGAAAAAAAAAAAAAAAAAAAAAACCAAAAAAAAAAAAACCATCTGTGATTCCTGCCTAGAGCTGCAACAATTACACTAGTTCTTAGACAGAGGACTTAAAAATAGCACAGGATAATTTTATTTTTTTTTAAAAAAACAACCGAGCAGGGGCTGTTGTCAGGGTTACCAGCCCTCGTGTCAAAAGTGCATCCTCACACCCCAAGGAGCGCAAGAGCTGTTGCTGGCCGGGCTTCAAGGACGCTCAGCGCTTGCACCCTCGTGTTTGCTAGCAGCTGTAACGAGTCACGCACGTCCTCAGCACCGGCGGGAGGAACAATATTTTTCTTTGCGCACAGCTTATCAGAACGCAGCGCCGGCACCTGCAGCCCTCTCTGGAGGGGATGAGGCACGCCGCCGCCGCTTCAAGGGCACGAGAACAAAATGGACTTTTACAAAACTGCTCCATCTCGGGCTCCTGGCAGATTCCTTCCCCGCCTTCCCATGCCACGGGCTCGGGTGGCAGTGCCCGACGCCGGGGCCGAGCTCCCTACCTTCTTCCGACCGTAAAACGCTGCATGGACACCCACAGCCTCTAAGAATGGGGCTGGGGCTTCATCCCAGCCGCCAGCATCCTCTGGAGCTGGTGTCTTCAGGCTTCGCCCGCCAGCCACGGCGTGAGGCCACTTGGCGCAGATTTTGGTCCGGTTTCTGCTGCTGGCTTCGCAAACGGGTCCTGCCACATCCCACAGGGGGACACCCCTCACGTCCTCACCGCCGAAGGGGTGGGCAATGCCCCCTCTCCACTGGGTCAGCGCGCAGCGGTGCTTGGAACAAGTTTCCAGCAAATTTGCGCATAGGAAACCCCAAACACGGATGGAGGAAGCCTACCTACTTGCCCTGAGCCCAAAGGGGCTAGGGAATTCCCACCGTGACACCACGGGATGGGGAAGCCTCCTCTGGAAATGCCATCCATTACAGGAAGGGTTAGCACAGCTTTGCAGGCAAATCTGGTGGAGAAAGCCCGAAATGGAGTGGAGCTACTGGTGCACCCAGGGAAATCCAGTGTTCTCCTTAACAACTCCATAACCTGAGACCCATCACCGACTCCCAAGGCCTCCAAACACAAAGGTAATTATTTGCCTGAGAAAGACAGTGAGAGAGGTACTTTTTCCACTAAAAAAAATTAAGTTCAAGCTCCTATTTCTTTTCCAGTTCTCTTCCCACAGCTACACAGCCCAGGAGAGCTCCCATGTTACCCCGTCCCTGTAGAGGACAGATAAGGACCAAAAACTGGGCCTGAAACAGCACACCAGAGGTGAGTGGAATGATTAACGCCACCATCCTTTCACCCAGCAGGCTGAAAAGGTCTGAAAAAAATCAACAAACAAAGAGGAAATCCCTCCCGACCTGTCAAATCCACAAGTCCAGCTGGTGGGCCTCAAACGTTACGTTCAAAAGCTCGTGAGGTCCTCAAGCAAAGGCCCTGGCCTTTATCTTGTCTACCCGGCTCGTTGTGGCACGTAGGTGGGCAGGCAGCTGGCAAAGCTGGGCAAAACAGGATTTTAGGGCTGCAAAGCGAGCGTCTACAGGAGAGCTCCCAAGCCACAGGGAGCAAACTGATGTTTTCGGGTTACTGCCACAGCGGGAGGACGGGCTGGACCCACCCTTCCAGGTTGAACCAGCAACTCGGGCGAGCCTCCACGCTGGGCGTTACCGGCCAGAAGAGCTGGCAGTGCTTTCCTGGGTGGCAGAAATACTGTACGCAATCAGCTTAGGGCTTCGAGTGCCCGTGCAAGGGCTGCGTTCCTCGGGGCGCGCAGAATCCCAGGGACATGCAAAAAAGGAGAAGGGGAGACTCTCATTGTCTGCCAGCTTCCACAGCTCAAAGGAAACCTCCGCTCGCTCTCCACGACATTACCACAGCCTTTACCACCTGGAGAGGCTCACCTCCTTCGCCGAAATTCAGCCCCTTTTGCCCCCAGGAATCAAGCAACACGCCAGCAAAGGAAAGCCGTGCCAGACAAGGAGAGTCTTTCCTTCAAGGACGTCATTCCCGACGCAGGAACGGCCCCACGCAAGCCCAATTACCTATTCATTTCAAGATCATTCAGGCGAGCGGAAAGGTCCTCGAGGCGGTTGATTTGTTTGTGGCACTGGCTACAGTAAAACTCAAAAGCTTCGTCTGCGATAATGCTGCGCAGTTTCGCAGCGAGCGGGTTGGCGCTAGAGAAATCACAAGGGTCATTTCAACAGGACAGAACAGATGGGGCTGATTCTCGTCCGTGGCTTCCACAAGCTGAGCTTAAGTTTAGGCAGGGATGCTTTTGGTGGGAGAGACAAGACTTGCAATGAAAAACTTCAGACTGGGTAGACTGGGTCACCTCCCCTCTCAGTTTTAGAAGCCAAATCGCAGTCAGTATGGAGCTGCTATCATAGAATCACAGAATGGTTTGGGTGGGAAGGGACCTTTAAAGCCCACCCAGTCCAACCCCCCCCGCCAGGAGCAGGGACATCTCCAACCAGATCAGGTTGCTCAGAGCCCCGGCCAACCTGGCCTTGAACGTTTCCAGGGATGGGGCATCCACCACCTCTCTGGGCAACCTGGGACAGTGCTCTACAACCCTCACTGCAGAGCATTTTTTTTACAATTTTTATTTTATCAATTAGCAGGACTTCAATCATCGTCCTCCCAGAGACCAACAGCAGCTGAGCTTGGCTCATGTTCCCAAACCTCTGTGCCAGGACCCCCCAGGAGCCCAGGGAAGCCTAGACACCTGCTTTCCACAAACCCACACGACTATAGAGTTTATTTTCCGGTAGGATTTTCCAAGCAGCTCGTCTCAGGAGGCTCTAGCAACCGGTTTGCCTCAGGGAATGCAGACCAAACTCACGCACTGCCGGATCGGGCGCCGTGAGGGAGAGCCAAATCCTTTGGTTGGTCACACCGTCTTCCAACAGGATGCTCCAAAAATAGATGGGCTGTGGAGCTGCAGACCCACCGTTAGTGATGCTCAGAGCCAGATTTTCATCACAAAGAGCTTTTAAGCTAAGCTGAAAACGGTGGTTGCAATTCCACCGCTCTCTCCTACAACATGAGGCGCAGAGAGGCCAAGCAGCAGCGTGGCGTCGCTGCAGGGAACAGCATTTGGCAAGGGGACACGAGGGTCTACAGGACTTCATCAGCCTGTGGAGCTAATGGGTCCGATCAGCACTGCATTTCCAGCTGCTGACGTGGAAAGCAAGCTCTGAGGCATTCACCGACGCTTGGCAAACCAGGGAGCCGTTTCCCGCACTTGACGTGACTTGGGCAGGACAGAGTTTGGCCAAGGGGTTCTGAACACCAAAGAGTTTGTGTGACTTTGGGGCCAAATATGTGCCACAAATCCTTTCTGCAGGGAAATACGCTTCTGGAAGCCACAGACTGTAATCAAAGAAAGGTTAATAGTGAAAAAACAAAGCAAGAAAGACAAGTAAAGGTGTGAGCAAACACAAGCAAGCTTAGAAAACCAAAAGGCACCTGACAGGGCTAGTCAGTCCCGTGAGACAGATCCACACCAGCAAGTCCCGGCCCAGGAGATGCCGGGTGCCCGGGACACCCCAGGAGGGGTCCCCTGGCCCAGCACCTTTGCACAACCCCCCCGTTGATGTTTTCTGGTGGCAGCAGCCCAGCCACCTCCAGGGCCAGGCCTGTGAATTTGTGCTGTCTGTACAGTATTTCCAAGCCCCCTTAGAACAGGCAACTGGACAAGAGTAAACACCAAATTGCTCATCTCTTCCCATTCCTGGAAAAAAAAATAATTGGAGAACATTCCCCCTGCCCTCTAGGGCAGGTGTGGACCCAGGATAATCGTTATCCACCAGCAGTCAGTTCAGCTGCTCAGGCTTTGCACAGGATAAACTTTGGGACACCTGGAAGAAGCAACGTGCCCTTTTCGGGGCTCTGCCCCCATGCCTGGCCGCACGTGAGCCCCGTTCAGCGAGTCTTCCTCGCCCCTGCCGGGAGGCAGAAACCGCTCACCTGGCTGGGTGCACCCCTGGGCGAGGCGCGAACCCAAATCTAAGAAGTATTAATGAAAACAGGGAAAAGAAGCGCAGAGAAGAAGCCACAGGCCAGCCTGGCAACGCTTTGGGTGTGCGTGGATTTACTTGGCCCCCGGCCACGTTGGTTGCTCGCCCGTTGAGTGGGCGAGAGCTCAACCGCACTGCGCCCTGAGGCGTCCTCACCTACCCCTCGTGAAAAGCGGCCAGGCTCTGCGCCACAGCCTTCCTCCCTCCTTCCTCCACCTCCCGGGGCGGCGTTCGTCTTCCACAGGCCATTGACGCTTACTGACGTGGCACCTCTCCGACAAAACGGGTGCGCGTGAGGAGCTTGTCCTTTCCCATTCGTTTCCCAACAAGCGTTGCGGAGAGACTTCTCTCACCGGACAGACATGCCAGGGAAGAGGTGCAACCCAAGAGGAAGGATTGCAAACACACACACACACAGGGACTAAGTGGGAAAATGCAACAGCGTTCCCTGAAGGCTCTTGCTTCTTGCATTCGTCCTCCGGTGAAGATTTGGAGCGGTAGCAGGAAAATTTGTCGCCGTTAGTGCCATTTAGAGACACTACTAACACGGCAAGGGTGCACGGTGATGTGACCAACTACAAGCGAGTGTTCCTCGTATTCAAGCCACAGCCAAAAAAAAAAACCAAACATTCAGCCTGAACCAGTGATATCCTGTAGTTCTTTAACGGAGTGAAACCTTAAACGCACTGGGGAGGCAGGGCTGCGTTCAGAAAAACAGCACAGAAAAAAAATCTCAGAGAGGGATCAGCTAAGGAGCTTCACGCAGGCAGCGACAATCCAAGGAAAGGGCTAGACCCGAAAGGCAGGAGGACACCCTGTGCTTCAAACAGAACCTTCACTCTGGAGGTGTTGCAGGGTTTATCCGCAGCCTGCCTTCCTAGTAAGCCCCAGCAGTGAGTCTCCAGCACAAACCAGCACAAGCTACGTGGCCACACGCCGAGCGAGCCCCTCCCGGCAGGGGAAAGGTGCAGCGCAGCAGGAGCTCGTGGATCCAATCCAAAGAGACAGAGTGGCTGAGGGGAGACGGCACCCTGACAGAGCCAGGTTTGAACACTGGAGTGTAGGTAACCTGGGAGCTCCAAACTGACGTTAAAAGCAGAAGTTTAACTGATTGCAAAGCTCCTTCACCTGAGTAGTTTCTTGCCAGGAGCCTTCTGGACTAGCTTGGAGGCCCACACTCAAGGAGAAACTCAAAACGAACACCAAGGCTGGTTTTTATCCAAGCGCACATCCAGCATTTCCGTCCAGTGCTGCCAAAGGAGAAGGGTGGATGAGCGACGTGTCCCTTCCACGGCAGGGTATCCCACCACACCCAGCACTGCAGCACTGCTTTGCTGAAGTCACACGTCAGGCATCCTCTACAGTACCACCCTCCTATTGCAGGTTCAGTTAACGTCTTCAAAATTGCCGCTGCAAAAAAGAAAGTCAGCCCTGACCTGCAGCAAAGCACGCGTGTGGAGATCAGACAGCGCTTCTTCCCCGGCAGCCCTGGGCAACCAGAACTGCCCAAACTCCACAAAGGGCTTCGGGAAGCTGGCAGAAAACAGATCGCAAAAATAAAGTTTTGAGGGGTTTATACTGCTGCAGAAAGTCACAAAGATGTATCATCCCAGAGGAAAAAAAGTATGTTCTTGTCTTCCACACCAGCGTGCGGCTGGCAGGGACCGCTCCTGCCTTGCGCAGAGACGCACGGCCCGCCAGAGGAACGCGTCCCTCTGTCATCACAGAGACTTCGTGGGCTGCAGCAGTGGGTCACCATGCCATCTCTGACTTCATTTTCCTTAGAAAGCGAGTATTGACGGGGTTTGTACTGTCATACCAGCTCCTCAGCTCGCCCTGCACGGGCTGGAAAACCAAGGTTTGCCTGGTTTCAGACACAGTGAGAGCAGGAAAACACTGCAGCCTGCTTCCTGCTCCACGCATCCCTTCGGCTGCCTAGAGAAGGAAGGCTGCCCAGCCTGTGCGAATCAAACCAGGCATCACGTCAAAGCTAAAAATACAAGCAACGGAGATAAAAAAGAAAACAATCTTCCAACAGGACCAGGGATAGCTGTCCCTACCAGGAGGTTTGGTGAGGAGCCACATCCCTAACAGGAGCGGGAACACGACGCTGTCCTGGACGCACGTGCAATGCAGCCTGCTCTTCCACCTGCTGCGCCACTGCCTCTGGCTGGGAGGATGGCACTGCTCAGGAAAAGGAGAGGCTGAAGGAGGCAATTCCTCTCCCACTTCCGAGCCGATTATCCCATTGTATCCAAAGTTTGCTGGGAACCCCCTCTTGCAGGATGACTAGTGTGCAAACCCGAAGGAAACAACAACTCTCACACACACAAAGCCTAGCGAAGGCACTAAGCGCGTGAAACCGGTTAACGCAGCGCCAGCGCCGCGCCGAGCGTTACCTGGGAGAGAGGAACGAGGAGCTGCTAAAGCTGCTTTCCCCATTACACAAGCTGTCCGAGAACAAATCTGCTTCATTCCCTTCTCCGTAATCCTCAAAGTGCTCCTCTCCGCTGATGACCGTAACGATGGAGTGGCCGAGGTCCGAGCCCAGGGGCAGGTCGTGCGGGTGGGATCTGCGGGAGCCAAGAGGAAGAGGTTAGAGGTGGCCACCACAGCAGCCTTTCCCATTGCCCATGTGTGATGGTTTAGCCCGAATCACCACACAGTTTTCTCGCTCACCCTCCCCCTTCCCAGTGCGGGGGGGAGAGAAATGGGAAGGAAGGAGGAACTCGTGGGTTGAGATGAAGACAATTTACTAAAATAACAAGAGAAAACTACAATAATAACAGAATATAAGGATATTAAAATATACAAGGTGAACAATATATGTTTTCTCACCACCCGATGTCCCAATGACCGATACAGCCCGTCCCGAGCAGCGATCACGGAAACAAAAACCGAGCGGCAAGCAAAAGAGCAAAGGGAGCCAGCAAGGTAGAGGGGAATGATGCCAGCAAAACGACGAGGAGAGATGGATGCCAGGAAGGCAGATACCCACCCTGGCCTGCCCCCACTTATATACTGAGCATGACGTTTATGGCATGGAATACTCTCTTTGGCCAGTTTGGATCAATT
>JAAGAY010146591.1:0-10324 GCA_011801015.1 Ardeotis arabs | reverse complement strand
GAGTGAGTGTATGTATGCACAAGCATGCTGGTAGGAGGGGGAGGATGGCTTTTTGACATACTTAGTTGCATGTGTTACTTTTGCCCTTAGGAAGCTTAAGCAGCATCCTTCTGTGTTACTCCCTCTGTGTGTCAGGGAGAGGTCTGCTCTCATGCACTTTGGTGGTGCCTGTCCCAGTGGATGAGGTTATCAGCCTGTTGCTGCCATGGTCACAGCCGAAGGTTATCTCTGGTGAGGTGTGAGAGGTTCCTGTGGATGCTGCAACTGTAACCAGAAGACGCATACAGTTTACCCCTGGGGATTTCCGCAACAAAATAGTTCATAGGTAGTAGACTTCTGTCATAATCACTCAGTACAGCAGAGCACTTGAAGACATACTTAATTGCGTTGTTTAAATGAGGGCATGTGGTTTCTTTTTTATATCTGTTTGTCTTCTGAAAAAGTACAGTCTGTGGTTTAAATATATTCTTAATTGATATCACTACCTTCTCCACTTCCTCTTCTGAGGTCACATCAGTGCTTGGTACTTTCTGAAGTTATCTGATTAAGCTATTACCTTTGCACAAAATTGCACATTTCTGAAAGAGTCCTGTATAGACACACACAGAATACTTGCTCCAGTTTGTCCAGTTTTACGAAGGAAGGTCACTTTACCGTGGATGTAGCATTTCTTTTGTCTGCAGCACATGCTTTTTGCTCGTAGCATTCACACAGTTCTGATGACCTTCCTGTATTTGCAGATGTTCTGAAGAGGACTTAGACCTGAAGTCTGTAGGTAACAGGGACTTATATCTCTCTTGCTGAACAGAGCCTTGGACTCTGTGCCTACAGAATACATATATATGGGATTTGCTTGCAGTAGAATTTCCTCCTCTACAGCACTAGGAGGGGAAAAAAAGCTGTATGTCTTATTCTTCCTTCCCTTTGCGTTCTTAAATTAAGGAAATGAAGTAGAGTGTTGAGGTGAAAAAAATAAACTTGCCAAGGAAGATGACAAGTCTTAGGTTAAATGATTTAGCTTAGATATATCATCCCTATTACCATTTCAAGTAGCAATCACTGTAAACTAGAAGGTGGAAGAAGCTTGGATAGAAGTTCTCTTTGGTACGAACGTGCGTGTAGTTTTTTCCATTGTAACAACACAATAAAATTGAATTGAAAGCCTTGCTCCGACATACCTTAATGAAACCATCTTAGGGCATCTTTTCTGTTATTTTTCCTTAAGGGGGGAACTTAGACGCTAAATATTGAAGCACTCACACTATGAAGAATAATAGAGAATTAATTTTTTTAGGGTTTAGTTGGGGAATATGTATCTCCTTTCAAGGTTGAAAGGAGGTCACTTGAGCATTATGCTAGCTTTCATACCAAGTAACGTAAACAACTTTTTCTAGAGGTACATGGTTTGAAAATGTCAAATCTCATAGTGCCACTTGAATTTCAGAGGAGATCTGTTGAGTATTGACTCCCAGATACTTAGAGTTTGGATGATTGTATTGATGTGTCTCTTGCAATCTTTGTATGTGGTAGATGTGAGCTGGTTTGTCAGTTGTGGAAAAATGGGGAATTCCGGCTAGAAACAACAGCCTTATAAGTTTTCCTAATTAGTTATTACTTATAGCATTTAATACAGAGAACAGCTTATGAGGACATACTGTGTAACCATAACTGCTTCACTTAGTTGCTGTTTTAGTTCTTGAATAGTAACGGGGCTGCTTTTTGGGAAGAGCATTCCAACTGCTCTGTTCTGTTTCTCGTTAGAAAGAGAAGTTTGGTTCTTATCAGTCTGACAGAACTGTAGAAATCAGAAGGACATTCAGAGAAGATAGCTTTATGAGATTAAATAGTACACGGGTGACTTTAGATAAGGTAGATAGTATGGGGAGAGGGAAAAAAGCCTTTGGACTTTGGTTTGGACTGGCCTAACACAGCCTTTTCTTTTCCTGAGCTGTAAACTGCACAACCCCTCGGTGTGATTGTGGTTATACTTGTATTGAGGTGCTTTCTTCCTTTTGTACCTACTTCTTCCGCTCTACAGGACTAAGCTACAACTATGTTAAACCCCTTTGTCCTTGTTGAAAATTGTCTGCAGAGTGGGAAAGCTGTGTGTCTTGAACTGTACCATTAGCAGTGAAGCAGATCGATGCGTTTATGGATGGGTGTAAGTACATGTGTGTTCTTGATGACTTATCCCAGAAAAAACAATTTGAACCATAATGCTTTTTTGTTACAGGGCCAAAGTTTGAACTGCTAGAAAAAAGCTCAGGTTAGACATGTGATAGATGCTCGTCACCTGCACTTCCAGGGGTGCCCGCAGCTGCTTCTGCAGAGAAGATACCCAGTTGTAAAATACAATGAGTTCATGAAGGGGCTGGATGCTTTAAGAGGCTAATCTTGAGAAATTAATGCTTGCTTTCCTTGTTACCTGGTAGATTTCCAGTCTTTTGAATGTCAGTGTCTGCAGTTCTAAATATCTGTAGTTGCTTTTTCCCTTTGTTCTTCCATGTAGTGTGGTGGTTTTTTTTTTTTTTAAGGCATGACCTCTTTACAAACCTAATTAGGTGGTTACTTAGATATAATTCCAAAATTTAAATTAAATTTTAAATATAGCATTTAGTTGTAGAGTTAATATTACTTTTAAAATTATATTCTACCATTCATATTACCTGAATATGCAAATATTTGATGAAATAATATACTACAAACCTCTGTGTATACCTGTCCAAGCTAAATGAAGTTAACATTTCTTAATTGTCACCATCGTGAATTTAGTAAGGCAACTGTTGCTAATTGAGAATGCATTTTTAGGGATATCCAGTATTTACCGCCTTCATCCCACAACAGTTTCTTGCTTTTGACTGCATAGCATATGGGTATTTTCTGAACATAATTACCTTTTACTTAAATCTTCTGAGGTCAGTTGCAAAGGGCAGACAATGTCATTGTCCAGAAATCTCAGTCATATTACTTGCAAAGCTTCTGGAGTATAGCTTGATGTAAAGAATTGCCTGCAGATACGGTAATAACTTTGCAAAGTTAGCTTTCCTTGGAGGGAGTGTTGCATAACTAAATGGGCAACCAACAAGTTTTAATTCAAAATTTAAGAACTGGTTAGCATGCTAGGAAAGATAGATGTGAATATATCTTTATCTGGGGTTAAAAGAAGCTAGCAAGGAGATTTGAGGGTATTCAGGAATGCTATTTCTGTCAGAGCTTAATGAAAGGGAAGGATATTCTGAGAGGTGTCTGTTTCCCCCCAAGTAACTTTTGACAAGGACGTGTAGTGATAGGCCAAGGGATAATGGTTTTAAACTGGAAGAGGGTAGGTTTTAAATTAGACATAAGGAAGAAATTCTTTACTATGAGGGTGGTGAGGCACTGGAACAGGTTGCCCAGAGAAGCTGTGCATGCCCCATCCCTGGAAGTGTTCAAGGCCAGGCTGGATGGGGCTTTGAGCGACCTGGTCTAGTGGAAGGTGTCCCTGCCCAGGACAGGTGGGTTGAAACTGGATGATCTTTAAGGTCCTTTCCAACTCCAACCGTTCTATGATAATGACATGTGACTTGATGCATCACCTGTCTTTCCTTTTTTCCTCCAGAGTAAAAATGGATGTATAATATTTCCTTATTTTTAAGAATTGTCACTGAACTCTCAACTTGGTGATGTTCCTAAAAATTTTGTACCCCAGCATTAAAGGGGGCTGGGGTAGACTTTTCTGGATGACTTGTCGTATTTCCCAATTGACTCCCCCCCCCCCCCCCCCCCCCCCATTTGTAGTGAGCAATACCCTTTAGTGGTTGTGACCCATTGAGTTGCCTAGGAGGACTTCAGATTGCATATCTTCTTTTTCTGGAGCTGCCCAGTTAGCTCTTCACATACCATGCATTTACAGCCCAAAAGAGCTGAAGTACTCACTATCAGGTTCAGCAGCTTTAAAGAGTGAGTTCCTTTTGGATAGAGACCATTCATAGCAAGAGCAAGGTACTTGGACAATTCCTTAACTTCTTGTCTTCCCTATACTTGGCAATAAAACCGAGAAAATGAACCAGAAAGATGGAGTAGTGACCTTGAAAGTGACGTTTTCTAAATGTCTGACAGATGAAAACCGATCATTTTCTAGATATAGGGCAGATGAGAAGCTTCTTAGAAGTACCCAGGTCTGAGTTACCACAATCTATTTGCACGTTTGCACAGTATTGAGCAGTAGGCAGCTGGGACCAAATGGAACCAGGCCAGGTGTAAGGGTAGGCAGAATTGGGATGCACTTTGCGCACCGATACAGAGAACAAAAAGTGAGGTTTGCTATTGCTCCCTGGATAGTGTAGATGGGCGGTAATCCAATGCCCTCTCCCTATCATGTGCATACAGGAAGAGAGATCTGTAGCTGCTCCCTGTTGGAGATGGCATCTTGTCGATGGGTGTAGGAACAAAGAGCACTATGTTAAAGATTATGTGGGTCCATGAGGGCCTGCTGGTTTCTCATGACTGCTATCACTGCGCTGCGCAGCTGAGGAAGCCCTGGGTCCTTCACCAACACCCAGAATATCCAGTGAATGGTCAGAATGCCGTGTTGCTGGGATCTGTGCAGATGGAGTACTGAAGGAGCACATGCTTGTGGGTGGATTTACGCCCTAGGTTATCTGATTTCCTTTCCTAGAGGGAAAGGGATTGGTGAACGACCTCTATTGCATTTTAGTCATCTGGGAGGTTTAATGAAAATTTACATCTCTCTACCTTAATTAAAAAAATTAATTATATCCTATTATGTATAATTTAGTGAGTAGTCTAGATTAAGAAGATAATTTTAAGAGAAACAGAGTTTGAGATTACAGAAAGCTTGTTGAAAAATAAAATGCTATTCTGTTTTCTGTCGTGCTTTTTTTGGGTGGTTTTTTTTGTTTGTTTGTTTGCTTTTGTTTTTTTTTTCTTTGGCTTATCATACATAATCCTGCAAACAAATGTAATGTTCCTGATGGCTAGAAGCGAGGAAAAAAATTAATGGATACACTGGGCTTCTTACCAGTGGAATGGAGATGGGTTTTCCCAGAATAGGTTAACTGGCATTGTTTAAGCAGGTATATTAAACACAATTAATAAAAACAGTTACTGCGTTTGTTTGATAAGGTAGTCTGCTGTAATACCACATCATGTTTATAGAACAGAAGACAGCACTGCTGCACTGCTAATAGTGCAAGGACCACCTGTATAATCCATATGAGCTGAAATATGTGGCAATTTGTTTCATCTGCCTGCACTGCAGTTTTACTAAGATGTGACTTGAAATGCAGCTTTTTCCTGTCTGTACTAAATGCTGAGGTTAAAGAATCTGGAACCAGTTATTCTTTTTTCTGCCTTTTCATTGTCAGCCTGCAAAAATATGCATTTCTCATGTAAGAAAGTTAGCAGTGAAGGCAATGTGTGCAGCTCTACAAACTGGAAGTTGGTCTTTTGCCAGAATTTGAGTAATGTAAGTTTGCTTGCCAGTATTTTCACGGTAGCTAGGTATGTTGCTGTTAGCCTTAAAATAACTTGAAAAATCATCACCCATCTCACTGCACTACCTAATGGAAATTCAGGGCTCTAAGAGGAGGGCATGGCCATTTGCTGTTGCAGTTCCCCTCGGCTTAAATGGAGTGTTGGAGACAAATGACTTATCAAGACAAAATGCACTCGCTGAAGTAGAGTTAAAAGCTATCCCAGTCAAAAAGCAAGAAGACAAAGGTTAAAGTGGTTGTTTCTGGTTCAGAACCTGAATTGCTGCAGGACTTTTTTAATAAGTAATCGCAGTAGCAGTTATGATTGCATCTTTGGTCCTGCTGCTCCAGCAGATATATTTAATAACTTTTGATGTGATTTCATAGAGTGCAAGAGATAAAATTACACATTTTATAAATTGCAAAGAAAGAAATGAAGGATCGGGAGGTAGCAAGAGACATTGTATCTAGCTGAGCTGATACACTTCCCTATAGGTTTGTTGATTTTTTTTTAAGCAGTCATAAGTTTTGGTGCCTCTTTGCTTCCAGTTACCAGGTGGTAATAGCTGCTATCCTGCTAATAAAACTTTGTGGTAATTTGGCTCTTAAAAACTGGTTGTGTCCCACTTCTGTAGGGCATTATTAGAGCATCAGGTCTATGGCAAAGTAGCTTGAGTGTTGTCAACTGAAGCACTGTCATCATGTGTTTTGTGAATCACGCTATGCAAATTGAGATTGGAAAGGACTTTTTTTCTGTGCTGCTTTGTGTGAAAAGAGGATGATTTGACGCAATGCTCAGAATGCAGTAATCAAGGAGAAATAATGCTAATAAAGTATATGAGCAGCTGCAAGTATATCCTAATGATGAAGTCATGATGTAGAAAACCAAACTACCTCATTTTCTTGTCTCTTGCCCTTTCCTCTTACCTTTCTCACTGCCACTCTTGAGCTTTTTTTTATTGTAGGCACCATCTGCTTCCTTTCATAATTTGCAGTGTACTAAGATGCACAACAATAGTCCAGTGACTTAGGTTTCTCTTCAAGACGGGTTGTAAATTGTGAATTACATTCAGTAAAACTTGCTACGTTGCTATAGTTTTTTTTTGTTTTTTTTTTTCAGTCAGGAAGCAGTGAATGTAGATGTTACTATAGAGGGTACACTTAGGAATGCATATTTAGAAATATCAGTCTGTGGTGTTATTCTACTATAAAGGGTTTTGAACAGATGTTGCTGAGAAAATGGGCATTTTAGATATTTATGTCCAGTGTGGTTTTTAACAGCTGAAAATCAAATGCTGTACTTCACTGTATGACTGACAGCTAGGAACTTAAGCATCTGAACTCAGGGTGGCTTTGTGATGTCTCTGGCCTCCAGCAAGTTACTTAACTTTTCTGAATCTAAACCTACACAGAACTTGTCGTATTAAATCAGAATCAACCTGACCTTTTATTGTCACCGGTGCTGGTTTTTACTTAATGTTTCAGAGAAATGTGCCGAAGTCCTTGTTCATGTGTGAAGTTTTTTGTCCTTAACAAGAGTTTATTCTCAATCACTTAGAAATGAAAGATATCTTAAGCACTAAAGTATCTATCTTTTCCAAAACCACACTTTTAATATTAAATTCTTAATATTTCATGAATGTGTTGTTGTAAACTGTTTTATCCATTTTAAAAGGAAAATAAATTTTTTGACCTTTACTGTCTTTGTGAAACTATTCTAGACTGAAGCATTTGGGAAATAAAAACAGTAAATTTTTAGCCGCTTGATTATTTTTTTTTTTTTAAATGATGTTCCTTTAGTTTTCATGATGTCCTAAAAATAAGATAATTTTATGCTACAGGGCACAGTATTGAGGAACTGTAGATTTGCAGAATAAGTAATAAAGCCATATTTAAAAGCAGATGGGGGAAGAGACAGCAGACTTATACTGATGTCACCTCTGCTACTGTTTTACTGCTGAGTTTGTACCTCTGTTCTTGAAGTTACTCATATCCTTAAAGGTGAATGACAGTGAAACATCTGAAATAAAGATGGCGTGGAAGGAAGCAAATGCCCAGTTGAAGGTTTTGCATGAGATCAGGATTTAATGTCTGAACGTCACACACCTTGCAAGAAATGACTGTGCCTTATGGTTTCTGACAAACCTGGCTGCATGGACTGCCAAGAAAAGAAGAGCCTCAGAGACAGAGCATGGCAAATCCATGTGACATTAAGCTCCTTGGGCAATTTTTTTTTTTGTGGTAGAGGCAATGGGGACATTGTAATCTGGGTCATTTCCAGTTTTAATCAAACTTTTTCACTCCCCCACAGCGTGTAGGAGTCCTGCCAAAGTCAGTTTGGTTTGGTGCACAGAAATGTGGATAAACAAATGTTTGTCACGCTGCCCTCTCATCCGGTGTGTTGGACATCCGTCAGAAAAATCATTTGCTGACAAGAAGTTGAATCAGCTGGCAGTCACTGCACTGGGAAGGGAGTGAGGAGGAAGAGCAGGGTTTAATTAACAATGGAAATTTGCAGCAGGGGAGCATGGGGAATTGTTTCATGTCATCCTTAAAAGCAGAGGTAGAGCAAAAGAACTTTGTGCGCTCCTTCTAGGCTCAGTCCTACACTGGGCTAAGTGTTCCTAGTTAGGAAGCATGTTTAATTTAGGAGTCAGCCATACTGCAGATCCTAATGCAATCCTTAAAGATGGGTGATATGCCAAGACCAGAGCACACCCCATCTTGTTGGATAAAGCACCTAATTGATTTAAACCCCAGTTGTTCACACACTGAAACAAGTTCAGTGTATCTGCTTCTTTGGCCCTATGCTGAAGGTGTGTAGCTGAAGGAATAATTATTCTTATTCCTGTGCAGTCGTTTAGTTAATGTAGCAAATTTTGGAAGATGAAATAGCCTTCTTTCAGTTGAATTACAAATACAATTTTGTAAATGTTTGAGAGTAAAATACACCTTTTAAGGAAAAAAAAAATGAATTGAAAGCATATGAGCAATGAATTTTGTAAAGCTGAGTTCTTACATCTTAATTTGCCACTACAGTCCCCATGAGGGGACCACATAATGAGATTTGAACACAGTATGTTTTTGTCCGCAGTTGTTTAATAATTTAGCATTTAGTCCTAGAAAATGTTTTACTTGATCCTTTGTTGTCTTACAGAAGGTACCAAGTGCAGGCTTGTTTTGGAGGCTTTGCTTTGAGATTAGCTGGCTTGTCTTTTTTTAGTGTCTCCCTGAAGAACAGATGATGCCCAGTTTTTCGTGGTGTTTCACAATTCAAAGGTTAGAAAGACTGGAGAGAAATGTTCCGTTTTAATTTTGTGCTAATAATTTAATTCCATCAGTCTAGATTTGGCTTTGCTGATGAGGAAACTGCTTGGGTAGACAGTTGTAGTTGTCTTAGGACACATAACAATTTTTATTTTTATTTTTTTTCCCCTCCACTGTCATTGCCTGTCTTAACAATGAAAATACATATCACTGTTTCTGTGTGGACATTGTGTGAAAGATGGAGGCAAACTAGAATCCAGTTCCTCTGCTGTTCTTGGAGGTGTCTTCCACAGTTAAGCAACTAGTTCCTTTCCTGAATTTGCAAGTTCACAAATGGCCTTCCTGTCATCTGGCTAATGAAGACAGTAATAACTTAAGGAAATTTTACTTGCTCTAATTGTTGAAAATAGAAGGAAATGGGATTCTTAGAATTCTTAAGTATATACTGTAGCAGTTTCTAAATCCCTCTGCCAAAGCTGTTTAATACAGCCAGGAACTGATCCAAAACTTTAAATCTGGATGAGCAAAAAAGAAATGCCACAAAAGCAAGGCTGCCGTGCAAAGACTGGATGCTTATGCTCTTTTTCCTCTCTGTAGGAGTGTGTATCTGTAAAAGACAGGTCACTTCTTTTTACTTTTTACTTAAGTCTGAGTAGTATCTACTGTATTTCTCAGTATTCTACCATTTCAAGTTGTAATTTTGAACTTAAAGAATGTGTCAGCCATTGTTATGAGTCAGTGAATTGGAACAAAATGTAGCAAGTTTTTGTACTGGGGGCCTTTGGCATGTGAGGTGAATACTAGCAGAAAAATGACAGACAAGTATTTGGAAGTGTGGTGCAAGGCATGTGAACCCATAGGTGTGAAGCACTTGTAACATTAACCTGAAAAACTAGTCATGGCTTTTTCTTGGGCTTTGTGTTCTAATCTTTTTTTTTGTGTAATTTCACGACGTGGACAGTTAGAAAGCTTTAAGAATTTGAAATAAAGCGGAGAATTGCTTAACAAGGTGGGCAGGTGGTTTTGCAATAATTTTTTAAAAATACTATGGCTGTATAGCTTGTGAATAAACAGCGTATTCTAGTGCTTTTGGTTACAGAAACTAGCTTCTGCCCTTTTCCTTGCCTTTTTGTCTGTACTGGAATTCCTGTTGTGGTGATTTTGAGCATTTTCTTTGTGAGGAGGTGCCTTATCAAGTGGGGAAACACCTGTCTTGGAGCATTTTCAGGTACTACTGAGATATTGCTGCTTTGATCAAGTACAATGCTGCTTTAGCCTGGATTGAATACGCAAATGTGTATCAGTTCAGTACCTAAAGATGAATTTTAGTGCTGTGAAGCTGTGTAGAGTCCTCTGGTTATTGTTTCCGATGCTTACTAATGCTGCTTCTGATGACAAAGGTGGCATGTGTTCAATAAGTCATATTCTCTGTAGTTTGAAAACAAACCAAACCCAAATATAGACACAAACAGCTTTGGAAGCCAGAGAAACAGTACTAAGTTTGGTTTGGTTTGTGGGTTTGGTTTTTTTTTTTTTGTTTGTTTGTTGTTGTTTTTTTTTTTTTTTTTTTTTTTGAAGTGGGG
>JAAGAY010146590.1:40616-52552 GCA_011801015.1 Ardeotis arabs | reverse complement strand
GAAGGGAAGGGAAGGGAAGGGAAGGGAAGGGAAGGGAAGGGAAGGGAGAGAGGAATGACCTAACATTCCATGGTGTCTGTCTTCCCAGATTGGTTGAGATATTAACATAGCCATGACAGATAATGAATGATAGTTACAATCTTCAGTTGTGTTCTTCGTCTTATGTTTTCCTTTTGTATGTCTTCCTACTATAGAAAATAATTTTTAACCCTTACTTTGACAGAGTAAATATATTCTTTTATTCTTATATCTTGTCTTTTACTAACAATGATTATGAGTGATATAATAAATGCTGGGCACTTAATTTCTTGCAGGTGATTAATATAATGAAGAAATAGCAAGTTACTCCTGGAGTACCATGTATCTTATTCAGATTTACAGACTGTGGGACACTATGTGCCCCTGGTGGTGATCGTCACAAACTTGTGATGACTGTTTATGTTTGATCTTCAGACATGCAAATGCAAGCATCCTTGCATCTTTTCATACAACATTTTCTTACACTTGATATATATCACATATTTTTGCCATAGTTCAACCCATTTAATAGGTTGATACTGTACCTCAAACTTGCTTTACGTGCAACTGTTGTAATGCACCTTTAAACTTAAGTGCCAGTAACAGGGAAGGTCTAGAGAATGGCAGGGAAGAACATTTAAACCTGTACTACCTCTAAATGCCCTTTTCTGCAGTCTGGTTGGCCTGGGATGGAATGTGTTCTATCACATATCTCATAGTGTCTTGCAGTAAGAGCCTTTTGGGAAGGTAGTTCAACCAGGCTCCTTCCTATGGGTGGGGGGAAAGGCAATGCCATGTGTGACAAGGCAGTGCAGAACCTGTAGGCAGCTATGGGCGATAAGACAGGTATAAAAAAAAAAATGTGAGAAAGCAGCGCAGTATCTGATGGATGGAGTTTTCAGGGAAAACAAAATAACTGATGTAATCTACAATCTGCTATGCTGTATATCTACCTGGTCCACACTGCAAATTGGCAGTATCTAAATTAATTACAATTACATTGCTGGGATAATACAAATTTCAATAAGTATACTTACAAAGTTCCCGGTGCTAAAAAGCAATACTTACAGGAAGCTTGTATTCTTGACAGGTGCTGATCAAGTCTTGAATGAAAGGATGTTTCAAAAGGAGTGCAACTGGAATGGGTGTCAGTTTTTCAATGCCTAATCCTTTGTATATTTTGACAAAATGCTGTAAGAAAAAAAATAATATATGCTTAATTTATTATTAAAAAAAAATCTAGGGAAAAGCAAAGATCACAGCAGGTATTTATTTAACATATAATGCCAGGTACAGAATCTTCTTTGAATCAATCAGCATACCTTATCATAGCTGTCTTCCTTCTCCAGATTACTATATCTATTATTATCTTCATCTTTACTTCCTCCAGTATGAAACACCTTGAGTAGAGTTGCCACTGAAATGATTCCTTTATCCATGTAATTCAAGACTTCCTTTTCATCTTCTTCTATTAAAGTGTTCTTATTTGGCACTATATTGGTATAAGGAAAAGACTAAGAAAATAAAGCATAGGTATAATACTTGGTGATAAATAGTCCGTCAGTAGGTCATCTGTTTCAGTTAGACATTCATTAAATTTTTTGATGCATTGACATGCATCAAAAGAATCGTGGCCAGCAGGTCAAGGGAGGTCATTCTGTGCCTCTATTCTGCTCTTGTGAGACCCCATCTGCGGTACTGTGCCCAGTTCTGGAGCCTCCAACATAAGGACATGGGCATGTTGGAGCGAGTCCAGAGGAGGCTATGAAGATGATGAGAGGGCTAGAGCACCTCTCCTATGAGGACAGGCTGAGAGAGTTGGGGCTATTCAGCCTGGAGAAGAGAAGGCTCTAAGGACACCTTATTGTGGCCTTGCAATACTTAAAGGGGGCTTAAAAGAAAGATGCGTGGGGAGAAACCCTTTAGCAGGGCCTGTTGTGACTGAATGAGGAGTAATGGTCTCAAAATAGAGGGAGGTAGATTTAGAACAGATAAAAGGAAGAAATTTTTTACCATGAGGATGGTGGAATACTGGAACAGGTTGCTCGGAGAGGTGGTAGATGCCCCATCCCTGGAAATATTCAAGGGCAAGTTGGACTGGGCTCTGAGCAACCTCATCTGGTTGGAGATGTTCCTGCTCTTGGAAGCGGGGTTGGACTAGATGATCTTTAAAGGTCCTTTCCAACCCAAACTATTCTATGATTCTATGTTTCTATGATTAAGGATCATTAGATTATAGTACTTAACTTCAGTTCTTACAAAAGAAAAACCATCAACTCACACAAAATTATCTACTGATCTACAGGATGAAGGAATGGATTCTGAGAGTCCAGAAATATTCATAGTGTTGGTGTTAGCAGAAATTTAATAAAAAACTTTTTCCAGGAATGTGGCCAGCATTCCACTGAGAAAGTAATATTCTTCTCAGCAATAAAACATAAAAATACTTAATAGTTACAAATTACAATACTCTACCAAGAACTTTATGTTTCTGTAGGGAGTAACCCTGGTAATACTGGATGTTCACATGAAAAAGATGAATTTTCTAGTCCAAATCAAAGAGTCACTGCAATAGCTTTATTTTGGCTAACAGTTACCATAGGCTCACTAGCTTTCCACAGATAAACATGAGAAAGGGCTTAAGCAGAAAAAAAATTGAAGTTTAGTATAAACAAGAAATGAGATATCTTTATGGTGATATTAGAGATAGCGAAAGAGAAAAAAAAATCCACTGTAGAGATTTGTGAGCACAAATATAAGAAAAACCCTCACATAGGTGAACAAGGCTTTGACTAGATTAGACTAATCTGACTAGTAAATTTTGGTCTTATTAGATTAATAGAATCAGAGATTCTATAATGTCACCTGTCCCTGCCCTCCCTTTAATCCTGACCCATAAGCTCTCTGTCAGCTCCTCATCCATCCCCAGGTGGAGCTCCATGCACTCCAGCTGGTCATTGACATAGAGGGCAACACTCCCTCCTTGTCTGCCCTGCCTGTCCTTCCTAAAGAGCCTGTGTCCCTCCATTCCAACACTCCAGTCATAGAAGCCATCCCACCACGTCTTCATGATGCCAACAAGGTCATAGCCCCACAGGTGTGCACACTTCTCTAACTCTTCTTATTTGTTGTCCCTGCTACATGCATTAGCATAGAGGCACTTAAGCTGAGGTGAAGCTGACTTGGTGGCTGGAGCAGCTGGAATTCCCTTGAGCTGCACTTCAGGGGCTCTCATACTTACCTGTTATCCTTCCCCAGGTTCTAGGCACCTGTTGGTGATGCTGGTGCCATACTGACAGTAGTGGGATGGACTGTGATTCCCCTCCACCGGCAACATTAGTTTACTGCCCTCTTTGCCAGTCTGGCAAGCCTTTGGCCAAAGACGCTTTTCCCCCTCTCTGTCAGGTGAACCCCAGCAGCCCCTAGTAGACCAGACTTCTCAAAGCAAGTCCCATGGTCTAAGTAGCCAAATCCCTGGCTGTGGTACTATTCCTGTAGCCATTTGTTGACTTGCCACATTCGACTTTCTCTTTCAGGTCCCTTCCCTTTGACCGGGAGGATTGATGAAAAGACTACCTGTGCCTAATTAGATTAGGTCAAAAAATGTCTTCCATTCATCTGTACAACTGTACAAGGAGTAGTTACCAGAAAATATCTTAAACTTTCATTACTATAGGCAAGCAATTTTTCAGACTTTTTGAAGAATACTTCTGAGAATTATTAACAAAGTCAGTGGAACTATTTGCAGAGTTCCCATGAAGTCAGTGGGACTACTTGTAAGGATTGGAGCTACCCAGAATAAGAAAATAACCAACAATCTAACTAATTTGAAATTTGCAAGCACTGCTTCTATGCCCCAATATTGTACTGTGAAGTTTTACCCCACATGGAAGCGAAGCTTCTTTTTTCCGATGAATATATGTTCCAGTAGCAATGCTAAGAGCTCTGTAAACACCTTCAACAGGATCAGAGTGGGAGGCAAAATAAAGTAGCATCTCGGTGTAGTTGAGCAGAGCAGGATCTTTTCTGGTATCAGCAAATAAACTGAAGAAAAACTACAAAAGGACAAAAATATGTGAATTAATTGCTAAAAGTGGCATTTAATCAAATACAAATCAATGCTGTAGAGAAAGGGATGAAACAAAGTAATCACTGCTGATAAGTGATATTATCTTTAAAAATGTGTTGAGGCTGTGTAAATCAAGACAAATCAGATGTGTGTCTAAGTCATGCAACGAAACAGAAATTGTAGGATTTTTTTCTAGAGTGAGCACTTTCACAGAACAAGGAGAAATTCATAAAACCTTGTATCATGACAAATAAGTCCAAAAAATTTTCTTTTATTCAGATCACACTATTATTTCCTTCTTCCATGGAGACTTCCATGAGCTTAGATGCAAGGAGCACTTGCCTCCCATTCTTTACAAAGGTGGTAACTGTGTAGCAAAATTAATGCAGCTCAAAGGAGAAATGAATAATTAAGTCTTTCTGAGTAGAATATGGTTTAAAATACTGAAGATTCCTTTCCATGTTATTTCTAACTTTGCGACTTTTATACATGGAAATCACATTTTGAAGCACACCCTGACCTCAAAACCCATGGAAACATTGCAGCAGTTACAGTAAAAAAGAGACTCAAGAAACTTTAGAATGAGACCTCTCAGGTTGGAATAGTGAGAATCTCTTCAAAACACCTATGTTTTTAAAGTTACCTTTATGAGATGTCCTAGCCTATCTACAGGCAAAGGCTCTGTGCAACTTTCTGTTATGCTTACATCTTCATTTCCATTAAACCATAAGCCAACCTGATAAAAAAAAAAGAAAAAAAAAGTAATTTATTTTCACAAATTAAAATAAAGTGGTCTTTATGCTCTCTAATTGCTGAACAGATAGATTACGAAGAGCTCAATTCCTGGATTTAATCAAGCTGAATTTGTTATTCATATACAGTGACATCAGAATAATTAAGTAGTTGTTTGTAACAGATACTTTGGGATTTACTGAAAATGAAGTAGGATATGAATCATAGAATCATGGAATCATAGAATCATAGAATGGTTAGGGTTGGAAGAGACCTCCAAGGGTCATCTAGTCCACCCCCCCTGCAAGGAGCAGGGACATCTTTGACCAGATCAGGTTGCTCAGAGCCCCGTCCAGCCTGGCCTTGAATGTTTCCAGGGATGGGACATCCACCACCTCTTTGGGCAACCTGTTCCACTGTTCTGCCACCCTCATTGTAAAAAATTTCTTCCTAACATTTAATCTAAATCTATCTCCCTCTATTTTGAAACCATTACCCCTATGAAGTGACTCTATGATCTTGAAAAAGGTGAAAATTAACTAGGTAGTTGTAAACCTACACTGCCCAAGAAGCAGAGTATGTTGCAGATTTTCTGTGTGTTCTGATTTCTTCCTGTTAGGGTATCCTTTGCTACCCCATAGCTTTTGTCCTAATTGTTATTTTGGAAGAAACTGTCCACACACTTCAGAATGTGAAGGACAGAGGCATGGCTCTTCCCATGCCTGCCTGCTCCCAATAACAAAACTAAGTTTCCTGTAATGCCTACAGAGCTATCTCTACAACTGTAAATGAAAAGTGCCAAGAAGCAATTCTCCAGTAACAGCCCCAACAGACAGGAAATATCCCATATCAGCTAGACCTTACCGTCTAAAACAGGATGGTCATGACCAGACTGTCTACAGAAAAACTCACTTGCTTGGAAGTGGCCCATGTGAAACCATGACAGGTTGTACAAACAACATCACGGCACGGACAATTGAGTGCCATTGCCTCGGGATGTTTCCTACCACAGTGTATTTTACTAACACAGATGCAGAGAGAGGGGCCGACTGGGGCATCTCAAATTCCCAGTGGAAGTTTCTTCCTGTTATTTTCACTGAACATTGCTTATCATTGTTTCTTGTTGAGATAGTAAAATAAAATAAATACAGTTTCATTACATTTTGAATGCATGTAAGTCTCTGTATTAAATAGAGAATAAAATTTGTTTCCATTTTTACTGAAAGATTTAAACATTCAAAAAAAGTCTATATATTCCCTATTAGGTTAATAGACTAATATGGAAGATTTCAAATAGTTGTAAATCTTCACAAATCACAAATGTTAATGAGAAATGCAATTGTCTTTCAGTATAGGCATTACCTTAAGATATTGTAACAAAGTTAGAAATTTAATTAGTAACATCCTTTTCCACATTTCTGGTGAATTACTACATTCTTGATTACATAAAATATTGCATCATCATAATCATCATAATTGTTGTTGTTATCATTATTAATAATTTTATTTCATTTTAATAGCAAGAAAATAGACTTCATGTTGTCTTTAAGATCCTTTTCCAGAAATATATCAGGTAGTTTGCTCTAGATGATACAATTATGATATGAATTACAACAATTGATGAACTATTACATTACTAACTCTCTGCTATTATTCTTTCCTTAATTTTATGGGCTGTACTGACTCATTCGCTAGTGCACCATGTTCCACAGAACACGAATCATTATTTTTTTCAAGAAAGAAATTAATAAGAAAGAAATGAAACAAGTACTGAACTCATAAAAGTTGCCATAAATTGCTTTAAAAGCATACAACAAACATTGCAATAAAAACAATTCAGATGCTTCTCATCAATAAATTTGAAATTGGAGGACTAAATTTTACTTCAGTCTGAAAAATTCTATTCCTGTTCTTCTCATATATGCAAAAATTGCAAACCACAGTACTGTCAGTACCATGACCTGTAGGACCTCATACACAGCACATATACAGAGTTTTCATGAGGTTTTTGCAGGAAGAAATTTTTGGTCATGCTTTCAAACATGAAATAGAGGTGACAGACACTGGAACTTTTATTTGCAATATGAATTTGTTGTAGAGCAAAATCTTCAGAGCAATGCAGTCTGCTGAACTGAGTTGCTTTGGATAGCCTACGGAGGTTTGCATAACATTCTCTTGAGCATCTAATTTATGTGTCTGCCTATATAGTTCTCTTGTAAAAAAGGAGCTTCAGCTGTGGTGTTACCTGTGTGTTTATGGACTTTTGAGTCCTTTTCAGTCTTTAAGCAACCACATAAAACTGTATCTTCAGAGTCAACACTGCCATGGAAGTTTGGAAAAACTAACAGGGAGTAAGTCTGTAAACAAACAAGTCTACACCATTGCGTATTTACTGTCATTGACTGAATGTGAGCCAGTTCCAATCCCTAAGTGAGTAAATTACTTACTCAGTTAATACTGTATTTGAACTAGGATCCTGTGTTATAAATGTACATTCACAGTCTACGTGTCTTGTAACTGTTAGTTTATTTTCAAACTCTTTACACTTCAGTAAAATTTACCACATCAATAGACAGAGAGATGCAATAGACCTGCACATTTTGTGGGTTTTCTGGCTTTGCAGAATTTGTTTCTTCGCAAGTCTGGAGTGGGGTACGAGTTGACAGGCACTGATGGAAGTTCTAAATTAATCAAAGTAGTTCTGAAACTGACGGGCTTCTGGAAAAACACAGTCTTTATTTATTTTTTTAAGGAAACTAATACTAGGTGATTTGAAAACCAACTGCAAAAAAACTTCTATGAAATTTATTTAAAACAGTTTGAAAATTATGTTAGCATCACCAAACATATACAAACTGACAGAACTGTAGAACTTTTGTGTATACATGCATACACATATATATCTACATATACATAGTACATTAGAAGAGTGAACCAGCAGTCATCCTAAGCAGATTAAGAATCCAAAGTAAGTGAAAATTTAATAAGCAGAATTAGAAGAACTTTGCTAAAAGAAAAATATGTTCTTAATATCCTTTCATGAAATTTGCTTCCTGAAAAACCTTGCTGAACTATGTGACAGTTTAAATAGAAGCTATCTTTAGAGAAAATAATGAATCAAAGACTTTTATAATTTTCCATGTATTCATGGCCCAAAACCCAATAATCATTTACAAAAATTCGTTATTCAAAAAGTTGTGGAAATATTTAATTAAAGTGGAGCTGGTGAGGCCAAACTAAAATACTGATTTGTGTTTGGGGAAAAAATTTTTGTTTCATAGATGCAGTGTCAAACAAGTTAATAGTAGTCAGAGTGCTCACAGAATAGTTTCTTCAGAACAGGAAAGATTTTCACTTGAAATTAATTTAGGAGGAAAGTGGGAAATGGAAGTAAAAAGTAAGCTTAATCAGTCTGATTTGTGGAACTATAGATAAGACATATTAGGCCTTCAATTTTCTGAAGACACTTTTCATTAGAAAGCACACACAAAAAGCAAAACTTTTAAAATTCAGACTGAATTTCTGAATGTGAATAAACCCATATATCATTCAATTCAGAGAGTTTAACAAAAGAATATTCAAAAGAAAAAAGAATTATCACCTGCATATAGTCTTCCTGTGTAACAAAGCCTGATCCAGTTACATCAACAGACTTGAAACTATGTAGAGTTTTAAGAAGTTGTGTCAAAGATGGCACTGGCCAAGGCTGCGCTGCTGCTAGTAAGAATCTGCGCCAGTCAGTAAGGTCTGATTTCACTGTGAATGCAGATGCAAGATTTTGTAACTATAAAAATAAAATAAAAAATATTGTCAAATATGCATGCATCAAGATACACTTTCTACATAGTCTGTATCCTTAGATCTTTTTCCTGTTTGGGATGGACAAGGTTCTACAGTGAGATTTCGAAGATGTATAAAGGACATATGTCATGAAGTAAAACAGGCCACAGACCACTGTCTGTCACAGAGGCCAGTTGACACCTGCAGTTGGTATCCATCTAAGCAAATACACTGATTCCCTAAACAGGGGTCTATATCTATGCTGCCTAAGAGATAACAGTCCTTAATATGCACTAACCCCTGAACCATGCTCCATCTGGGACAGTGCTAGGAACTGAACTGACAATTTAGTCACATGAGTAAAAAGTCCAGTAAATGCTTGGGCCTGTGCCTTGGCCCCATTTTGCTTACTTTTATAGGTGTCCAGCTTGTTGCATGTGCTTTTTTACCACTGAAGATGTAGTATGTGGACAGTAAAATGGGGTACGGAACACAAGTAGGGGAATATACGTAAGATCTCCTGACATAGCATTGGGAAGGCTATATCAGATGGAGGGAACACAATTGGCACAGTTCTTTTCTGCACTGCTGATGTGGTGAGAACCTATTAGGTACCTCTACACTATCTTCTGTCCCATATCCAGATTTCCATGTTAAGAGAAGTGCCTAGTTTGCTCCAGATTGAAGTTTGAGAAGGAAGGCATGTGTTAATAGGAATAAGGGCCTGTGGCAACACAGAGTGAGACAATTTGATAATGTTGTAGGTGTCATCTGCCCTAACATTGGCAGGTACAGTACTGCTTACTATAATTTGAAAACTTATTTGAAATTCTATTAACTGACTGAAAGGAAAGAATGCAGTTCAGAATAGCTTGTGCAGAATAAAGGTATACCTTAGTTCATGCTTCATGCATTTCCTTTTGTATGTTGGTTCTTGCTTTCACTATAAATTTAAAAGTCTCATTTTAAAACAGTGCTTTTAAGGAAAGGAAAATCTGTTATTAAAATAAAAATAGTACTTAAAAGCACTAAAAGTTCTCAAAGAATAAAGAACATGGGATACACATGCACATGTGCTCCACTAATAAAATGAATGTTTGACTCATAGTTTTCCCTATATAATGAATTTCCTGTGGTAAGATTAGATTTTTATATACTGATGATGACACCTGTGCCTAGTTTTCACTAAACTCAGTGGAAATCCATCACTCATGAACTTTAAAATGGTTTACTAATGGAATTAATCTCTGTGAAGAATACTTGAATAAAGCCATTTCCCTCATGTAAAATCCAATTAAAATCTTAACATCAATCACAGCTGTCAGAAAGAATTATCAAAGTATACTAAAACAAGTAAACCTTTCCATCCCATAGGCTTACCAGCAACATCTGAAAGTAAAACTAATCAGATAATTCAGTGATGGAAGATTTGGAAAGACCAAATTCTGATTTTTAATGTTTCTAAGTCTGAAAATCTTGGATAAATAAGTTTAAAGTTATACAGCTCTAAATTTTATTCTCCTGTCTTGGAACAAAGAACATAAACAGACTTACTTTAACTCCCGGAAGTGAATTTTGAATGGTGTCTAAGGAACTGATATAATTTGAAAATCGTAAATAAATATAGTGCTTACATAAGGATTTAACTTCCAGCACAGTGACTTCCAGAATCTTTCTCTAGTTAAACAGAAGAATTCTAAGGAAAAACTGATACGCCTTATAACATTTATTCTCTTGACTTTGTCATAGTAAGGACAATGCAGCATCTTCTGGACAATCCAATATTTCAGGTGAAATGAAAATGGGATTAACTTACATCTGGAAGTGTTAAGTTCATCCATGCATCAGGAAGGCAATTTTTTCCAAGATTCAAATTCAGCAAGTCCATAAAAACATCAATAAATATTTTCTTTTGGATAAAACCTAATATAAAAAGTTAATATATTAAAATTATATTTACCATTTTAAAGAGACATATTTCATTAAAGGCAATATATTTTTTCTTTCAATAGCCATATGGGAAAATAACTGATTTTGCTATTATGTACTACTGATAGTGGTAATATCTTTCAAGTCAAACATAAAAATTTCTGTGTCACTAATCCATCCTGATATAGTCTACACTAACAGTTAATGAGAGTTCACAAATACCAGTCACACACAAATTATGTGTATTGAATACCTGCAAACCTTCTCTTTCACTCTGCTCTGTTTTATTCAACCGTAAATGTAGCTCTACTCTTGAAAGCAAGTGTGTGTTAGAGAATAGGATGGAAAACACAGACCACTGTCTGTTTAAGTTTGAAACAAAATAGAATTGCTTTAAGAGCTTCTCACAATTGACTTCTGGGAGTTATAAATAGCTCCATCAATTTTATTTTAAAGAAATCATAAGCAAAAAATAAAGAAGTGCAACAGAACCTATTTTTATTTTTTTTTAAACAGGCATGGATTTGCTTATAAGCAAACAGAAATTTCAAACTTCCTGTACAGTAAAAAACCACAGATAGATATGACTCTGTCCATTCAGAAATGGACTTTGCTGGCACAGTGAGAATTCACTGCAAAACCTCTGCAATCATCAAATCATAGAATGATTTCAGTTGGAAGGCACCTTTAAAGGCCATCTAGTCCAACCCTCCTGCAAGAAGCAGGGACATCTTCAACCAGATCAGGTTGCTTAGAGCCCTGTCCAACCTGGCCTTGAATGTTTCCAGGGATGGGGCATCCACCACCTCTCTGGGCAACCTGTTCCAGTGTTCCACCACTCTCAACAATCAAACTTCTTGTCCTTTTGAAAAGGCACAGTTGTGCACATTCTAAGGCTAACAAACTTTTTAAAGTGGAAAAGTGAAATTCATTGGGAAATAAACAGGAAGAACTGGAAATGCGTGCACACGAGCAGGGCTACGACCTTGTTGGCATCACGGAGACGTGGTGGGACGACTCATATGACTGGAGCGTCAACATAAAGGGGTACAGGCTTTTTAGAAAAGACAGGAAGGGGAGACGAGGAGGGGGTGTCGCTCTCTATGTCAGCAACCGGCTGGAGTGTGTGGAGCTCCGCCTGGGGATGGAGGAGGAGCTGACAGAGAGCTTGTGGGTTAAGATCAGAGGACGGGGACGGACAGGGGATGTTACGGTGGGGGTCTGTTACAGGCCGCCTGGACAGGAGGACAGAGCAGACGAAGCGCTCTATAGCCAGATAGGAGCAGCGTCGCGGTCACAAGCCCTGGTCCTCATGGGGGACTTCAACCACCCCGACATCTGTTGGAGAGACAGCACGGCAGGGCACAGGCAGTCCAGGAGGTTCCTGGACTGCGTGGACGACAACTTC
>JAAGAY010146590.1:2399-39193 GCA_011801015.1 Ardeotis arabs | reverse complement strand
TGATAGCGGTCTTCCAGTACCTCAAGGGGGCCTACAAGAAAGACGGGGAGAGACTGTTCAGTAGGGCCTGTTGTGATAGGACTAGGGGTAATGGTTTTAAAATAGAGGGGGTAGATTTAGATTGGATATTAGGAAAAAAATTTTCACCATGAGAGTTGTAGATCACTGGAACAGGTTGCCCAGAGAGGTGGTGGATGCCCCATCCCTGGAAACATTCAAGGCCAGGTTGGATGAGGCTCTGAGCAACCTGATCTAGTGGGGGATCCTTGCACGGGGGTTGGACTAGATGACCTTTGAAGGTCCCTTCCAACCCTAACCATTCTATGATTCTATGATTAAGTTTTTGAAGAAAGATTTAAATGTTAGGAATATTAAAAGTGTGTTTGAATATTAATATCATAATTTCAGTATTCAAAATCAAATTGCCAATTTGAATTAATAGATATACAATCTCTGTAGACCTGTTTGCCTCCAATCAGGAAAAGAAGGAGTAATGCCCTCAGCACATCTTAATACAGCAGAGAGACCCTATACATATGTAAGACTGGAAAGCAAAGTTAAAAAATAAATCTGGGAAGCTTTAAGTCTGTCGGGACTGGAAGAAGGAAGGGAGAAACATCTGGACTTGAAGCTTTATGTCCTACAATAAATTTCAGCATGAAAGCAAAAGCTGGGAAAAAATACTGGCAGTCTGATAGGCTATGGTCCACTAGAGAGTCAGTGAATACTTTATATTAAAATAACAGACAAAGTTTTGACATCTTATTTGCAGTCTCAGATTTTCTATTTCTTTACCAGGAAAATCCCAGCTATCATTATTTTTAGTTCATATTTTACTAATAATTTCTCTTTCCACATCTGATCCCTAGTACTCTGGCAATTTACCTTCTTTCTCTCACATTATCTTATGGTTTAAACTGTTCAATTCATATTGTGATATATGACAATAAAAAATGTTGTTCTGGCATCTCCTAGAAGTTTCTCAGTTTCTAAAACCTAACTCAATTTGGTTTTTCTGCACAAAATTCTAAAAGGATACTAATATCCTCAAGTACTTTTTGTGAGGCTACACGACTTCAGAAACATATCTAAAAAGTATTTGAAGGGCAAGGAAATGAAAGAACTTGAATCAGGAGATAATGCCTGAAATGGGATTGAAAGATTGGAGTCTAAAACATTAATCACTATTTATAGAAATTTGATTAGATTGTAGAACATGCTAGAATATAGTTTTCAGGTAAATTTGACACTAGCTGATGTAAGCTAATGGAAAATATTAATTATTGTTAGATATTTAAACACTGTCAGGAGATCTGCAGTGTCTACTGATTTTTCTTACTCTGGTAAATGTGAAGAAACAATGCACTCTTTCATTCACAGCTAAGCTACTTTCTATCTATTAATTATAGAATTGCTGACATGCTGTAGGGCAATTTCTCTTACTTTATTACCTTCCCCTGAAACATCTGATGCGGGACATTCCAAAGTGTCTTCAAAAAGTTAGAGTAGTTCAAAAACTTTAAATGTAGTGTGACCTAATTCTTCCTCATGACATATCATAAGCATATAAAAAAGATAGCAAATAACATCCCTCAATATATTTTTAGATATTTTATCTAGATTTAATGTATTTGTTTTAATATTATAGAGTATGGAACCTTTTCTGTACATCAGATTCAAATCAAGAATATCAGATTCAATACAAGACAAAAGGTGATTCAACAGTTAAATTCAGTGGTTGCCAATGCCACAGAACTGCTTTATAATAATGGAGAGAAGCTATAGGTGGGCAGCTACCCAGATGGTGCTGAGAAAATAATACTGGTGTCTGCAAATGGGGCTCTGCAAGTGCGAGGAAATAAGGTCCTCTGGGAAAGAATGAGAAAACAATTCCCAGAATCAGATTTCTCAACCTAGCAAGGCTGGTTTCAAAACAGGTATGGCTTTTCACAAAATCTTTTTGTTAAGTCCAAAAAACTCCAAAACACCAAACCCTTCAGATTTTTGTAGAATGATGTAGAAGAACAACTAACAAATGAACGTACTAAATGTGTAGAAACATTTTGATTAGAAGAGATAACAAGCATTTTGGAAGAAGAAACAGAATTCCAAAAGATTTTGAAAATATGGAGAGATGGTCAAGATCAGTTAGTAAATTTTATCAAAAACAGGTCAAGCACTTTGAGGAAACAAACTGCACAAATTAATACATTTATTACATTGCAGATAAAACCAATCAGGAAAGGACTTCAAGCACACTGGAGAATGGGATAGAATTCAAAGTGAAGTTTACAAATTGGAGATAGGGTATGGAATAAAAGGGTGTTATCCAATAAGAATAAATGTCAAGTGCCACACTGGGCTGGAATAACAAACTGCATAAATGTCATAATCGGAATCTTACTGTCCAAATAAAATTTCTGTAGAAAATCTTCAGTTCTAATACTAAAAATGTGATGGTGCTCCTGTGCACCATGGAAATGACTTCAAAGCTATAGATTAAAAATATATTTTTGTTTCTTACTTTGGTTTTTGTCTTCTCCTGTTGGACATTCTGGGGATAATTTTCAAACTTCTAATCTCATAGAATCATAGAATGGTTTGGGTTTGAAGGTCATCTAGTCCATCTAGTCCGACTCCCATGCAAGGAGCAGGGACATCTTCAACTGGATCAAGTTGCTCAGAGCCCCTTCCAAGCTGGCCTTGAATGTCTCCAGAGATGGGGCATCCACCACCTCTCCAGGCAACCTGTTCCAGTGCTTCACTACCCTCATTGTAAAAAATGTCTTCCTTCTATCTAGTCTAAATCTACTCTCTTTCAGTTTAAAACCATGACCCTTTGTCCTATCACTACAGGCCCTCCTAAAAAGTTTCTCCCCATCTTTCTTATAAGCCCCCTTTAAGTATTGAAAGGCCACAATAATGTTTCTGTGGAGCTTCCTCTTCTCCAGGCTGAACAACCCAAACTGTCTCAGCCTGTCCTCATAGGAGAGGTGCTGGACTGCCTCCAACAGGTCCATGTCCTCCTTATGTTGGGGGCTCCAGAGCTGGACGCAGCACTGCAGGTGGGGTCTCACGAGAGTGGAGTAGAGGGGGAGAATCCCCTCCCTTGACCTGCTGGCCGTGCGCCTTTTGATGCAGCCCAGGATGCGATTGGCTTTCTGGGCTGCAAGCGCACATTGACAGCCCATTTTGAGCTTCTTATCCACCAGCACACTACAGTCCTTCTCTTTAGGGCTGCTCACGTTCCATTCTCCACCCAGCCTGTATTTGTGCTTGAGATTGCCCCGACCCATGTGCAGGATCTTGCACTCCTCAAGCCTGTCAAGGTCCCTCTGGATGGCATCCCTTCCCTCCAGTGTGTTGGCTGTACTCCACAGCTTGGTGTCATTAGCAAACTTGCTGAGGCTGCACTGTATCCCACTGTCCAAAAATGTTAAACAGCGGTGATCCCAATACGGACCCCTGAGGAATGCCACTCACCACCAGTCTCCACTTGGACACTGAGCCATTGACCACAACACTTTGAGTGTGGCCATCCAGCCAACTCCTTATCCACCACGTGGTCCATCCATCAAATCCATGTCTCTCCATTTTAGAGACAAGGATGTCATGTGGGACAGTGTCAAACACTTTGCACAAGTCCAGGTAGATGACATCAGTTGGTCTTCCCTTATCCATCAATGCTGTAACCCCATCACAGAAGGCCACCAAATTGGTCAGGAATGATTTGCCCTTAGTGAAGCTGTGTTGGCTGTCACCAATCACCTCCTTATTTTCCATGTGCCATAGCGTGGTTTCCAGGAGGATCTACTCCATGATCTTGCCAGGCACAGAGGGGAGACTGAGTGGCCTGTAGTTTCCTGGGTCTTCCTTATTTCCCTTTTCAAAAATGGGGGTTATGTAACCCCTTTTAGTTGGAAGCTCACTGGACTGCCACGACTTTTAAAATATGATCGAGAGTGGCTTAGAAACTTCATCTGACAGTTGCCCCAGGACCTGCAGAGGCATCTTATCAGGTCCCATGGACTTGTGCACCTTCAGGTTCCATACATGGTCTCGAACCTGCTCTTCTGCTACAGTGGGCAGTTCTTCATTCTCCCAGTCCCTGCTTTTGCCTTCTGTGACTTGGATGGTGTGGCTAGAGCCGTTAACAGTGAAGACTGAGGCAAAAAAGTCATTGAGTACTTCAGCCTTCTCCATGTCCATGATAGTCTGGTCTCCTGTTTCCTTCCAGAGAGAGCCTACATTCTCCTTTGTCTTCCTTTGATCCCTGATATACCTAAAGAAGATTTTTCTTGTTGCCCTTGACATCTTTGGCCAGATTTAATTCTGTTAGGGCTTTAGCCTTCTTTACCTGATCCCTGGCTGCTCAGACAACCCCTCTGTAATCCTCCCAGGCCACCTGTCATTGCTTCCACCCTCTATAGGCCTCCTTTTTGTTTTTCAGTTGGTCCACCATGCAGGCCTCATCATAGTTAAAATCTTCCCATTTGAAAAATTTGAGGCGGAAAAATTTGGTATTACAAGACTTAACAGAAAATTCTTAGAATTAGCAATGCTGCGTATCTAATAAGGTACTCTGTATAATATGTATCCTGGTGCATATTAGGTGAAGTATAACTAAACCTTTTTGTTATGTGAGAAACAGCTAATGAAGACATTTCAATAATGAATATTTATAGTCAACCATATAAAGCACAGCACTGATGTCTTTTTTTCTGATTCCTACAGATTAACTCTACTTGAGTGGACTAACATCCCTTAACGAGGCATGCATTTAAAACCTACTCTATTTTTGACATACTACTTAGACCTAGAAGTAGCATAAATATATATTCAAGACACTTAAAAAAAGATTATATATATGTGTGTGTGTACACCTGCATATTGTGTGTGTATATATATACAGTATACTTTCTGCAATTACAAGACGTTTTAAATTGAAAGTAGAGAATTGATCATCATTTTGGGAAAGGGCTGATTTAAAGGTGAATGAGCTCTAATTCTTTTCTCCCAAGTTATTTCTAGTTCATCTTCATCACTGTTGGAAGAACTAAGAAGGGTCATTAATGATGTCACTTTAGCTTTCTTTTGATATAAATCAGTGCTTTTGCTTGATGGTAGAAATATATTCTGCTGGTATGCTTTTCCTTCATTGGAAATTATCAAGTAGAAAGTTGCATTTAGAACATTTAGAGTTATGAAATCATGAAATCAGAAACTTCTCTGAACAATTCTTATTCTCAGCTCCTAAATTAAAAATCAAGTTTCAGTGAGGGTTGCAATAATGCAGCCCTCACTGAAACATTTTTACAGGAAATAATAATGTTCAGGCTGTGAAGTATATTAGTTATATTGTGGCTGTAAGTGTATTTGCTATGGGAAGACTGATTTGTGCAATTATTAATCAGCAATGGAAAATTGATCTGTTCTGCCCCTGTAGGAAAGTCTTCTGAAGAACATGTCTGACAAAAATCTGTGAAAGGCCCTATTAAACCTTATCCACACGACAAAAAAAAGTAGCAACAAAGACAGATATGGAGATAAGGTATGACCCAAAATCCACAGGCTACATAAGTCAAGCAGTCATTTGACAGATACATACATTGATTTTCCACACATTTATCAAAAGAAAATCAGAGTTTCAGAATCAATGAAGCTTCTTGAACTATTAAAGACTAATACTAAAGATGACAATTAACTCCAGTGGTTATAATGTATTATGACTCAGTTAAATGCAATAAACTATCAGTTAGAAGTTATGAGCCATCCCTCTGTCCACACGTCATCAAGACAACAATGTACTCCATTATTTTTGTTCATTGTCTTCAGATTTGTAGAAGTCAGGTATAGAAAGGCAAATGTAAACATCTACTGGTGATTCAGCAGTGAACAGAAAGAAAAGACATATTTTAACATTGTAACACATTATGAAAAAAAAAATTGCACATATTAACCCTGCAAGGTATTCTGTTAAAGCGTCCATGTATGGTACAAGAAGATTGTGAAGTAAAAGCTACCAATTTTCATCCAATCACTTCCACAGAGACGCTACAAATCAAAATCAGAGGAGTAATCTGATCTTTCACTTGTCATCATATCACCTTCCTGTAGTCTTCTGTTTCTCAGCCAAGTAGCATTCCACAAATGAATAGCTTTCTGAGGGTCAAATTTTTTTATATCTGGAGAGTTCATCTGAATTATCATAAGATCCGTCACACTTTCGGACATTAGTTTAGAGTTCAAATGCATCATGGTGAGTTTCATTTGACTGAAGCCTCGCTCTGTTTCAGCTGAACTTGCTGGCAGACTCAGGATCAAATCTACCAACATCAGGATGTTGGGATACTTCTTAGAATAATCTGAGTTCACTGAATCCCATGTCAAGGTCTGGATGTTCTGAAATCTAAAAAAGATGGTTAAAAGTATAATCATAACTATCACTAAATGTATTTCCATTATCCTTTTCAGTAAATCGATAAACAGAAACAAATGCAGTTTTCTTATTACCTGTTATATAGCTCTAATTTCAACATGGTCCATTCTTTTTTTACTTCATCTGTTTTCACACTAGCAGCTTCTAATATGACTTCATAATGTTTAGTCAACACAGACACTTCCTTTTCACCAAATTCTATAATGGAGGCAAAATAAAAATATTTTTATGCTTTTAAAAAATTTAGAATGTGCACTTCAAGGAGCCACTATCATAGTTCTATACCTTGTTTCATTTTCTCAGGCCATAGTTTAAAACTCCCAATATTAGTTGCTCTCAAAACATCTTGACTTGCATCACAAAAGCAATGACGTAGCCTCTTCACCAAATTACTCAGTACTTTGGTTCGTACTGCTGAAATATTTCCATTTCCAACAAGCTGGTAACCATGAAGGTGCTGAATGGTCTCCATCAGGTGTTCCTTTGGACCAGGTCTGAAAGACATAGAATACAAAATAATATATAATATTATTTTATTATATTCTAAGAGATCATGGTTGAGTTGTTAGAAATGCCAGACCTTGTTCGATACATGTCGAATGTTTCCAGCGTTGACTGCACGGTTACAAATATATCTGCAATGGAGGAATTCTGATCCAGAGTAACACATAACAGAATGCTGAGGACATTGATGACATCCAACAAGAAGTGTGAAAACTTGACTATCTCCATTTTCAGAAGGAGGTGTAAAAGACCTTTGACTTTCTGACGGTTTGAGCCTCTTGAATCTCTTTCAGTCTGGAAATTAATACAGAAAAAGGAAGCATCAGGTGTGTGGACCAAAATTAGCCATAGCAATTAATTTTTCCTAAAGTTACATGCAAATTTAAAATAATTTACCTTACTCAGATGTAGAACAATTGCAGGATAACCTTTAACGAGAATTTGTAGAGCTGTTTGTAGACGAGGAAGCCACTGGGAACCTCCAATGCGAGAAGGAATTGCTGGGCGTAACTTAATGGCTTCATATGTGGCTTTGAGATTATTCTTATTTAGAGGTGAGTTATGATAAAAGTAATACATATTTCTCAAGACATTGCTTAAGATTTTGTACAACTGAATATTTTTCAGTGCTCCTTTGTAAGTCAGCTTTAGGCGATGAGCAAAACAATGCACAGACTGTACACAAGGCTGAACATCCCTCAGAAGTTTAGCTACCCCACTGTTTTCTCCTACCATGGCATCTGTCCCATCGCTTCCAAACCCAACTAATTTTCTTGACCAGTCTTGGCTAGCCAGATTCAGCTGAAGATTTACTTGTAATGTTTCCTCAATTGCATTTTTTATAGTTGACGCATCAGTTTTGTGAACAGGTTGAATCCCAACAATCTGGCAATGGACTTTTCCTTCATTTGCAAAGCGTATGTAGACAACTGCAGCTGCTTTGAATATACTGTCTGTGACTCCATCACTAATGACAGAAAAGAATTTACATTTCTCCAGTTTCTCTTTCAAAGCTCTTCTTTCTACCTCAGCCATAAAATGTATAAACATTCTTGCTGACTTGTCATTTCCAAATACAGAACCAATATCCACTCCTTTCATATCGTCTAGTTTGAACATCCAGTCAAGGTCTGTAAAGGGACAGTCAGATTTAGCAATAGCATGGTATGTCCTAAAAATATTTTCTACTTTTCCTAATGCTATGGAGTTCATGCTCTTCAGCATCTGCTCAGCAGAAGCTGTATCTGGTGAAGCAGTACTGGCAGCTTCCATGCAGGTAGCCCAGGCATGAGCTTCACTACTCTGGTGTGTATTTATAAATTCAAGTTTGAAGTCATCAGTGCCAGAACAAAAATTATGAATGTTTTCCCCTAAATCCACATTATGCTTACGACATGGTGCACAAAACATTATTCCCCTTTCATCATCATATTTTAACCAAGAATATTTTGTTAGCCATATTTTTGGAAACTGGCGATTTCTCTTTGTTCTCTGATGTTCCAAATCTTTCTTCTCTTTCCTTCCGTCATCACCTTCTCGCTTGCTAGAAGAATTACTCTTGCTTTTAAATTGCTTCAGTGCTCTTATGGCTATAATTTAAAAAGAAACAACTAAATACAAAATAGTTTTTTATTTCATAAATTATCAATTGTATTTTTTTCTTTCTTTGGTCTATATTTATTTTGTTAATTTTGGACTAGACTATTGACTTGAAATAAACAGCCATAAAAGAGAACAAGGAATACTGACATCTCGTCTTAAATCACTGGGAGGCTATTCAGCACCATTGTAAGAAATTTTCAATTTTGGTCCAATTTCCTTTTAAGAATCAGAAGTTTGTCAGAATGTGTGACCAGTAAAGTGCAGCAGTATATATTTTTGAAACAAGAGAAAAACAGAGTTAGAGAGTGGAATTCAGAATGGCCTTTCAGGCAAAATGTTTCCAGACAATACTACTGAGGTCACAAACCTATTATGATGCCCATTACACCTAACAGAAAAGTTAATTTGGAGCAAGTCTGTAAAAACATAATCAAATACCTTCACAGAATGCGTAAGATATCCTACAGCATACGTAGCTGACCTGGTCTTCTTAAAAAGATATTTAATAATCATTCTGCAGAATGATTTTATTACTGCTTAGAGAAAGAGGAACTGTATAAGCTTCACATTTTGTTCTCAAAATGGAAACATTCTTAAAGCATTGAGATTGTTCTCAATATTATTCTCCCAAATTGTGCTCACGATGGTCATTCAATGAGGCAAAAGAAGAGTTCCTCTGCATGTTGATTGACATCTTAATATTTGGATATATATACTCAAGTGCACAGAAATATATCCAAACATGTTATATGTTTCATAGAAGTAATTGGATAAACAGATTTTAAACACTGTAGGCAGTTACAGGTTTCTGAAATTAAGTAACATACATTATTTAGTAAGAGACCTAACAGGAGGTGTAAGTGAAACTAAGTCAGCAGAATTACCAAATTTTCCACTATCTGTAGGAAGAGCTATTGTATCTATTCTGGATCTCTGATTAAGGGCCTTACATCCCAAAAGTTTGGTGTCTTCTATCTGTATCGTTTGTCTAGTATAACATACTTCATCTGTCTACAAACATGGTCTTTGTTATTTTCCAGTTTTGAAAAAAGCACATTGGAAAGAAATTGAGTCTTAGAAAAGACAAAAGTTAAAGATGACAAATTTATTTCTACACTCACATAAGAACTTCACTCCCTATTCACATCAAACTCAGATCATGTGAGTTACTATTGTAAGCTTTTGAATTATTTCTACAGAAGTGTTTGGGAAGAGATAACATAACCTATAGATATTATTCAAAGGTCAGCATATAATTCTGACTGTTGCACTGAACAAAATGTTCTATTAAAAGGGAAAAATTTCAACTGAACTAGATGCACACTTTAATATGCCTATCTGTTCCAAATCTGGCAAGACAGGAAAACTAAGTTGACAAGTCTAAAATTTAAAAAGAAACAGCAATACAATTTGGTCATTGGCTGTTCTCTATGTTTGCCAAATCTGGAATGAGATTAGGCAAAATTACTGTGGATAGTTCATATCCAGGCAGACAATTTTACAGTTTTTTAAATATGCATTTTAAACATTTTTTGGATATTGGATATAGAAATCTTTAAAGCATGACTAAAGTTTATTTCTGATTAATAATAAATTTTATAATTCAAATTGAAATGGTTCATGAGAATCACAACTGTGAAAAAAACTAATAAAATTTAAAATTCTCCTGTGTAATTCAGTCATAAGATGGAGAACAAAAGTCTGGGATATAATCTGTTTTGATTTGTTTGGTAATGCAAAAGATTACCAAAATTGCATTCTCTGAAGCATCTTTAGAAGAAAATTGAGAAGTTCCAGATGTATGCTAATTGAATTGATAATCGATGTGGAGACAGGAAGAATATAGTCCCAAAGGGAATCAAAGGGGATGAGATTTAATAGATGGTTAATTTACTTTTGTGGATAAGAACAGAACACATCCAAAGATACTGTAGAAGAGAAAAAAAAAAAAGCGTTAGTAACTCCATTTAAGATCTGCCACTGTTCCTTTTATGAAAAATAGGCACATTCCTGAGGTAATATATTAAAGCACTGCTAAGAAATTGATCAAAGGAGTTAGTGAAGTTAAATACTGCAGAGCCACCTTGAATTCTGGCAATGGCACTTGGGAGAATAAAAAAATAATAATTTAAATATTTCCTTATCAAATGAAAGACTGTGTCACTAGGTAGGAAGGTCCAGCACAGGTCGTATTTTTTGTCCATTGGTGCTTATAATGGTGAGTAATGTGTTTCCATCAGGAACCAAGCGTGCAGCATAGAACAAAGTTGTCTACGATGAATCAGCAGTTCTTGAATACTTTATATTCCTAGGAAATACAAAGCTGTTTGCAATATTTATAAGATTTCTTTTGTAAATACCAAATAATTTTGAAGTATGTTAGTACTTCCATTTTTGCTTTCATTTTGGCAATTTGTTAAACATAGCTTGAAAAGACATTCTTTTGACATTAGCCAAATACCCTTTGAGAAAACTGTTTAGACGTTTATTTTTTTCCAGCATAATATTTTCTTCTTCTTTGTTACTCTTTGTTTTGCTTGGATTACTGGGTAAAATTCTTTTTCATGCAATCTCAATAATGCTATAGAAAATAAGCCAAATATTCAATTTTCAGAACAACTTTAGGAATTTTGCTGTTCACATAGTACAGAAGATTACAGAAGATTGGAAGATTTATTCTATTTAAATAGAATATGCCTTATAGTCTATGCCTCAAGTGCTTGTGTGTGTGGATTTCCATTATGAATGCTCAGAGGACTGGTCAAGTGAGTAACAATTAGAAGACTAAGATGTCTGGCAACAAATCTAGATCTGTTTAGAGATTCGCTAAGGGATTTGTTTTTTACTTTTTTTTATATCTCCCTTGGAGCAGCTATCCAACAGTTTTACTGCCAGTGTGCTGGGTGCTTTAGTGTTTTTCCCTCTTTTGTTCAGTAAGAGACTGATGACTGAGGAGGCATGTATTTTCTGTTGAACATTCTATAGAAAAGGAGAGACAGAAGGATGTGAAAAAATTTTCCTGATGTTTTAGGAGAGGAGAGATTTAACTCTTCCTGTAGAGTCTCTAAAATGAAGAGGAATGGTCTGAGTTGTGATTCATACAGTTTTAAAGTGTGTAAGAAAATGGGATAAGTATTTTAAAGATCACTTGCATGGCTTGTGCTTCCCATCCTAATTTGGCTATCCAAAAAGGTAAATATCTTGACTTAATAGTCACCAGACAATAGAATAATGCTGTTTCATGTTCTCTGGGACAATGGTAAGGAAAATGGAAGCATTGCACCCATTTTTTAAAAGGGTAAAAAGGAGGAACCAGGGAACTACTGACCTGTCAGCCTCACCTCTGTGCCTGGGAAGATCATGGAACAGATCCTCCTAGAAGCTATGCTGAGGCACATGGAAGACACGGAGGTGGTTCAAGATAGCCAGCATTGCTTCATGAAGGGCAAGTACTGTTTGATAACCCTAGTGGCCTTCTAGGATGGAGTGACTACATCAGTGGACAAGGGAAGACCTGTGGATGTAATCTAGCTGGACTTCTGTGAGATCTTTAACATGGTCTCACACAACATTCTGCTCTCTAAATTGGAGAGATATGGATTTGATGGGCGGACTGTTTGGTGGATGAGGAATTGGTTGGATGGTTGCATCTAGAGGGTAGTGGTCAATGTCTCAATGACCAGATGGAGGTCGGTGACAAGGATCTGTACTGGGACCAGTACTGTTTAACATATTCATCAATGACATAGACAGTAGAATCAAGTGCACCTTCAGAAAGTTTGCAGACAACACCAAGCTGAGTGGTGCAGTCAACAACTCTGAGGGATGGGATGCCATCTAAAAGGACATGAACAAACTCGAGAAGTGGGTTCATGTGAAACTCCTGATGTTCAACAAGGCCAAGCACAATGTCCTGCACACGGGTTGGGGCAAACCCTGGTATCAATACATGCTGGAGGATGGAGGGATTGAGAGCAGCACTGCTGAGAAAGACTTTGGGGTACTGGTGGATGAAAAGTTCAGCATGAGCTGTCAATGTGCGCTTGCAGTCCAAAAGGCCAATTGTATCGTGGGCTGCATCAAAAGAAGTATGGCCAGCAGGCCAAAGAAGGTGATTCTGCCCCTCTACTCTGCTCTCGTGAGACCCCACCTGCAGTACTGTGTCCAGCTCTGGAGCCCCCAACATAAGAGGGACATGGACCTGTTGGAGCAAGTCCAGAGGAGGGCCACAAAGATCATCAGAGGGCTGGAGCACCTCTCCTGTGAGGACAGACTGAGAGAGTTGGCACTGTTCAGCCTGGAGAAGAGAAGGCTCCAGGGAGGACTTATTGTGGCCTTCCAGTACTTAAAGGGGGCTTATAAGAAAGAGGGGGAGAAACTTCTTACCACGGCCTATTGTAATAGGACAAAGGGTAATGGTTTTCAAGGAAAAGAGAGTAGATTTAGACTAGATATAATGAAGAAATTTTTTATAATGAGGGTGGTGAAACAATGGTCCAGGTTGCACAGAGAGTTGGTAGATGCCTCATCCCTGGAAATATTCAAGGCCAGGTTGGAAGGGGCTCTGAGCAACCTGATCTAGTTGGAGATGTCCCTGCTACATGCAAGGAGCTTGGACTAGGTGACCTTAAAAGGTCCCTTCCAGCCCCCAAACTATTCTATGATTCTATAAATGTTCACTCCCTGTGGAGAAATAATCCCTGTGGTCAGTTAATAATGTCTAAGTTCATATTTATGTTGATAGATTCCAAGCTACACTATTAGGTTGGTAAGAGCAGAACCAAGGTGTGAGAACGTGTATTAATTTATCGGACATCGGTAACATTCTAGGAGTGGTATGGCAAAGCACCATCCAGAGATTAGTTCTCAAAATATTTATCAGAAGCTGAAGTAGCTGGAGCATTTTTTGGTCAACAGCTTTGTTCTTTTTATAAACTTAAATCAGGAGAATGATTGCAGTTATTCCATTGAAGCACTGAGCAAGACGGTATTTTTCACAGGCAGACTTGTCACACTTAAAGTAAAACAAAACACATCTATTCTTTAAATGTTAAGATTCTTTCAAACAAAAAGACAAGACTGTAACAACAGTGGTTTAATTCAAGCCTTTTTATTTTCTTTGAGTATTTTCAAATCCACAGCAAAGGTGGCCAGAGTGCATACACATGATTCTGAGCAGTTAATTAATGTTAACTAAAAAATCTAGTGGTTGTAGGGTCCTTCTATGGTCACTGAGGAGAAGCTGATTTCTTTCCAGAGGTCAGTTCAGATGCTAGGGTTGAATCATACTCTGAAGCTACTAACTACATTCAGTATTATTTTGCTATACTATAGGTTATCAGGGTTAGTTTTTCACTTCCTTGTTTCTCTATCACATGATCTTTTCTGTCACTTTCTTTTTTCCCATCTGTCATCTTTCATACTTCTCAGCTTCTTCTCGGAGTAAGGTGTGTTTTCCATATTAGGCCAGATTTAGCTCAATTTATCTGTTTGTTTCTTCTTCAGTGTTTGTTTTTCGTGATTCACTCTTTCCCAAATCTAGCATGCAAGCTGTAATTGTTTACATCTGTTCCTTAACTGAGCAGGGAGTCCTCGAATCATGATAGTTATGATAAATCTCAGAATTGTACCAACACCGCTGTCCTCATATGCATACATACTAATTCATTATATTCCTGTTTCTCTCACACTGATGCTTTTAGAAAAGTATCAGTCCTCCAAAATATAAGCTTAACTGGAAAGTGATTTTATAACTACGGTATCACTGATTTGATTAGTATATATTTTGATGAATGGCACCTAAGTAATGAAATATTGAATCTGTTCCAATATTTTGAACTTGTCAGAGTAGCATACTTCTGTTTATTGATATTTAAAATACATTTGAAGGTACTAATTGTACATTCATATGCAAGGGTCTGCTCAAGAAAAATCATCAGGAGAAAAGCTTTTACCAGTTACGCCTCAAGATCCGCTTCCTGCCGTTCCTGAGGCACCATCACCGATTGAACCAGGATCGGATGAATATATTTATGTAGATGAACCACTTCCAAAGGTACATTCACTCATGATTAAAAATCTTAGGTATCAAACTATATATTTTCCTCAGTACTTTATGCATATTCTGCGTAAACCTTTTGTCTCATTGCATGTTGTTCTCTTCAGTATTTTTCAATGAAATATACACTAGTACTGTATTACAACTATCTAAAAAAACAAATAACAGTTTCTACTCAAATATATAAAATAAGGAAACATGCTCTAAAATTTTGTTCATTGATTTTTTCTCAGTTCTTCACAGTGATGGTGAAGAATAGCAGATGGATGCCAAAATAATAATACTTCTTAATATTACGAAATACAAGCATAGACCTACTGGGTCAGTTTCCTGTCTCTAACAAGGGGCAGGTGTGCATCTTGTAGAAAGAATGTAAGAATGGGGAGAGTGTGCACTGATCTTTCTCTTAGGATAATTTTTTCTAACACATTTTCCCTGAGGATATCTTCCTAGCTTATAAGAAAGATGGGGAGAAACTTTTAGCAGTGCCTGTACCGATAGAACAAAGGGTAATGGTTTTAAACTAAAACAGGGTAGAATTTGACTAGATAGAAGAAAGACATTTTTTACAATGAGGGTAGTGAAACACTGGACAGGTTTCCTGGAGAGGTGGAGGATGCTCCATCCCTGGAAACATTCAAGGTCATGTTGGATGAGGCTCTGAGCAACCTGATCTGATTGGAGATGTCCCTGCTCCTTGCAGGGGGGTTGGACTAGACAACCTTTGAAGGTCCCTTTTAACACCAAACCATTCTATGATTCTACGAAAATAAGGTTCCAAAAGAACTTCTACTGTCTGGTAACTGTTAAGTCAATATACTTTTTGAATACCTGTGGAAGTCATCTTGGATCATTTTAGTGAATATAATATTTTCAAAAAGATAGTATTGTAGAAAGATAAAGATATGATTTTATTTTAGCCAGTTATTTCAAATGTACAAGGAACCTAGTTGTTCTGTCTTAAACGCATCAAGAATATTAGAGTTTGTATTAGACAAAATTGTTTAGTTATAAATATTGTAATTAATAAATGATTTAAAACCAAAAGAAAATCTTTTAAGTAGAATGACTAGTCAAGCTGGTGTCTGTGTTTCACCTCTATGGCACTATCTAATGATTACAAATGTACAGATTTTTAGTTTCACATGGCATTATATACACAATACTATCTGCTATTTCAATCTCTATAGAAAAGTTTGGAGTGCTCACACCCACCCCTATGTTCCTACACTAAAGGTAAGATGATAAGCATCTCTCTAAAGTAACACTGTAAACATCTTTCTGTCTAAAACGAGTTGATGCTCAAAACCTAAGTGGAATTTCTCCATAAATATACATGAAAAGTATTTCTGAATAAAGAATTAAATTCAACGTCATTGTGCTGTTGTGGTCTTATTATGTTGGAAGAGTTGGACCCAAAATTGTAAACATGTGCTTACATATTGACTTTCACAATCTTAGTGGCAATCATACTGAAATTATAATTATAATATGGAACATTGGTAGTAATGAAACCCTCTGCCAATATGTGTTTAACTGCTTTCCATCACAGCTTAAGACTGCCTTACCTGAATTATTTTATAACATTTATACAGCAGTATTAATTTTTGCAAGAAAGTCTTTTCAAGCATCCTAAGCCTAAGGTTCCCGTAATTAGAGGGTCAGCACATAATAAACACAGGTACAAAGGAAAAAAAAACCACCTCTGAGCTAACACTGGTAAATCACTGAAAAGAACTGCCACACATTGACTTGTAGAATATAATGGTTAATAGTTATAATAGAGCCTATGTAACAGTTTCATGAAAATACTGATTTCTTTAAAAATGTGTTTTGCAATAATATGGCTTCAGTGTTCACTGAGCTCTGCATTAGTAAATGAGTTAAAGACTGGCATGTGAAATTATCTTTATGCAAAACAAGCATTATACTTACCACTCTTAAAGTTACAGAAACACCTGTTAGAGGAATATTAAGTACAAGGTCTTGAGGATATAAAGCCCACAGCAAAGAGACTAAAACCTTTCAAGTGGCCTGGTATTCCACATTTTTAATACTCTGCACTATGACATTGCTTTTGTATCTAGCATGATCTTTAATTGTACTATGATCTTTAACAATGTATGTATCTAATGTTTAGTAGCTCCCAGCAGTTACTTTAAATTTTAAGTTGGTAACTGACAGTCCTTCAGGAATTAAAAAGAAAAAAAATTTCTTACCTTTAGGTGCCACCTGTAGAAACTGCTTATGAAGTGCTGTAAGTTGTGAAATAGTTAGAGTATCACTTCCAGAGGTCTCTACATTTGGAACTTGTGGTGAAGGAAGAGGGTCAGGAATCACTTTCACATCACTGCCAATGAAGAAATCTGTTTCTTCTAAAGTCATTTCATATTGAATTTTGCTAGAACTCTCAATGTGGTGTCGTGCAACCTCAATCAGCTTTTCAACACTGTGAAAGTGTAAGTGCAAAAAAAACCTGAATACTTTTAATACACAATATTAATAACTTAGGTTCAAATTTTAATTTGTTTATGCTCTGAGAGCTTTCCTGAAGTATGAATTACAAATTCTCTGTGTGAATTCTGTACTCAGCAAAATCATTATGATATGTACTTCTCTTCCAGCAGCAAGAAATCTTTTCACTGTGGTAAGAAATGTACATAAAGGCAGATCTAAGCCACAGAAGATACCTGATGGAAAAATATGAAACAGTGAGACTTTCTTTATTCCATAAACTTTATAGGGGACACATAAATTTTATAGGGCACACATGTTCCATCTGTAATAATCCTTTAGCCTATCTCAATGCCTTGTCTTTTGCTTTGCCCCTGAATCGTAGATGTACAAAGCACTTTCTAGAGTAGCATTGTGGAAGGGTATACAAACTCCTGTTTCAAGTGTAAGGAGTACAATTTACACAGGGGAAGAAGTTTGCTGTCCTTGATGTTCAACAAGACCCAGGTTTAGCCTGAGGTGTTAGGTCAAAGGACCTGATGTTCTGTAAATGTTGTGTCTTTGGTACTGGTTGTTACTGTCAGGAGAGCAAATAAAACTGGCTGGCAGGCAGAGCTCAGCCTCTTTGAGGTACTGTCTGTTAAGAGCCTTCACATCCTACATTCATGTCTCTTGTCTTGGACTTGCCTAACATGGACCAACTAGCACTGTCCCAGGTGTGCTTCAAAAGTTAGTACAGGCCAGAAACATTTTCCAAAAGGCAAAGTGACCCCATTCTTTTGGAGAGTAATACTCTAATGACATGGACATAGTCCATTCAGTGCCAGATGGCCTAAGTGTCATAGAGTAGTCCCAAGCACATTTTATTTACTAGGACAGAAAAACAGCAGATAACTTTTTTTTTAATGGAAATTGAAATAATTTTGATGGTGATAGTAACAGTAGGTGGAATTTTGCAGCATCTGTAAAACACAGGAAATAAAATAACCCCCACAAGCCAAAGTGACAGAGGCCACTGAAACAATATAAAGGCTTCTACTAAATGGAACAACAGGTTGGAAATGGAAATACTGCTGATGCTCATAAATCTGCTACATCTGTAGTCCAGAAAAACAGCAAAACTGATTATTATCTCTACTATTTCCAGCAGACCTAATCATCCAAGAAATTAGTTATTACCATTCAAGTATTTAAGATAAAATTAAATTCCAGTTCATGAAATGAAATTACATTTTTTCCCCAATTATTTGCTTCTATATAAATAACTCTCTTTACTGGGAATAGTGAAAAAAAAAGTTCCTAATTAGAATTGGATATACATTACCTGGACATTTCTGCCAGGAACCTGGATCCAAGCCACTTTTCCATATCTTTATAAGCCTCTTCTGCTTTCCTTGTTAGCTCTTCAACAAAAGCTAAAGCTTTTTCTTTTATAAGCTCTAGTCGAGATTTTGTGGCTACCTCTGTTTAAACAGTAATGTGATAATAATTAATATTTATAAAATTTGAGGAAAATTCTTAGTCTAAACTGCCTGAAGTTTAACATGTTAACCTGTACTTAGGTAGCAAAATATTTATTTAATTTCTCATATTCTTGAACAAATTATTTTTCAGAATCACCCCTATTGTACCATGTGTTTTACAAAACTGTGTCTTCTATAAGCATCAGAATTCACAAGGTAAAAAATATCTTAATAAAACTAATATGAAGGTGCAGGGGATGTTTAAGTAGATAGTAACATAGAACTAAATTAACACTATACAACAGACCTAGAAGCTTAATGATGCAAGAGCTAGTACTCTGTTACGGATAAATTTTAAAGAAAATACATCTAAATCATTATGTATGTTAATCATAATAAAAGTTTGCTTTTCTGTTTCTAACCTCCAGCCCTTTAAAATTAACCTTACTGGGTTTGCTGCAAGCTTCCTACATATGATTATTTTATACCCTAAAACTCAGGCTGCATTAGGAAAGAGTTTGGTTAGTGAGCACTAAGAAAATAATTCACCTCTACCAAAATTATGCATAGAATAAAACAAATTTTAAAATAATCAGTCTCTCATTGAGAGGCTAATACTTTAAAATAAGGAGCTAAAAGGACAAGAAATGGGAACAAGTTAGCAATGTCCAAAGTGAAAAGGATGACAACTGGATGAAAACACATCTAAGGTAATACATTGAACGCACCGAAAGACATTCAGAGCCTTACAAAAGAAGAGTAAAAAAGAGGACCAGTAGCAAGGGATTATTTACAATCCTGAAAGCAAATTCAGAGTTCAAGTTGATTTTTCTCCATATTTAACCTTCTATAGTACAGAATCTTTTAAATCATTCATATTGCATAGTAATTGGTACAGTGAATTAGAAGTTAATGACTGTAAAATTATTTACATTATAATCCTTGCTCTATACACTTCTAAGTTTTCAAAATACTTAGGTTTGAGGCTGAAACTTTCTTTAGGCAACCAATGTAGAATAGATGTATAATAGATCCTGAAAAATACAAGGCATGTCCTTTTAATGTTATTTCTCAGCCAGAATATAATGCAACACTGTACAGAAAGAGTTGACATTCAAAATTTTAAACATAAAATGGACTTGGGTCTCACAGAGGGTTATTTTATTTGATGGTGTGTTGGTTTTGTTTAGTGAGGGAGGCTGCAGTGACAGCTTCTCTAAGAACCTGCTAGAAGCTTCCCCTTTGTCTTCTGGACTTGTCCGGGCCTAGGATGGACCTGCTGCTGGCCAGGGCCAAGCCAATTGATAACAGAATGTTCAGTAGTAACACCTGTGTGATAACATATTTAAGAAGGGGAAAAATAAAAAGAAAGAAGACATGAAGAAGCAGAAGTGGGGGCAGAGACAGGGAGGTGCCTTGTGGCCCTCACCCTCTGGCCTCCTGCCGGGCGGCCGACTGGGCCCAACTCTGCTTGGCCCGGCTGCAAGAAGTGGAGAGGAGAGAAGATGTGAAGAGAACCTGGCAGGCGTCTGCCTGAGCCGGTTGTGAAGAATTTCTGGGGAGAGGAACGGCTGCAGACGCCAGGGTCAGTGCAGAAGCAGGGACAGCAGCAACGCTGCTCCCGGCAGAGATTCCCCTGCAGCCCGTGGTGCAGCCCATGGTGGGGCCGGCTGTGCCCCTGCAGCCCATGGAGGCCCACGGAGGAGCAGAGATCCCCCTGCAGCCCGGGGAGGACCCCACGCCGGGGCAGGCGGGTGCCTGAAGGAGGCTGTGGCCCATGGAAGGCCTGTGCTGGGGCAACCATTCCTGAGCGACTGCACCTCATGGAAAAATGACCCACACTGGCGCAGTTCACAAAGGACTGTAGGCCATGGGAGGGACCCCATGATGGAGCAGGGCAGGAATGTGAGGAGTTTTTCCCCTAAGGAGGAAGGAGCAATGGAAAGTGACACATGATGAACTGACCATAACCCCCATTCCCTATTTCCCCCCGTGCTGCTTGGGGAGGGGAAGGAGGTAGAGATAATTGAAATGAAGTTAAGCCCAGGAAGAGGGAGGGGTGGAGGGGAGTTGTTTTTGTTCTCTTCCTCATTATCCTGCTTTGGTTTTATTAATAATAATAAATTAATAGTTTTCCCCAAGTCGAGTTTGTTTTGCACACAACGGTAACTTCAAAGATCTCTCCCAGTCCTTCTCCCAAACCTCAAGCCTTTTTGTTATATTATCTCTCCTCATTCCCTCAGAGGGTGAGGGGAGTGAAGGAAAGACTGCATAGCTTGGTCCTGAGTGGGACTAAACTACGCCGAATGGCAAAGATATAACATAAAGGTTATATGCCACTGAAAGTATCTTAGAGGATGTTTTGTGCCTATCTAGTCACCTTTCTTTAATACAGTTCAAGGCTGCCTTACTTGTGACTCCTCTGCATTTTCTTTGAGTAGCTGCTCTCAGTATGTTACAAAGATAAATGTATGACAATGTTTGTCTCCCTGCATTTTCAGAGGCAGGTACTGCACAGTCCACTGGTAAAGCTGCTCTCTTAACAGTTGCAGAGTAAAAAGCAAGGCACATTGATTGATCTGATAAATGGAATATGAAATGAACATTAAAAACTGAAAAACTGTCCACAACTAGTGACTTTGCAGGTATCTAAATATGTATCTGTACAACCAAAAGCACAAGCATCCAGTTACTACAGCTGCAAGTGAAACGATGATCCTTAAATGTACCAGCTATGCACCTGTGCAATTAGAAAATATAGCTCGACATATTTAGTCTTTCTTAGGTTCTTGTCTTGCCTTTTTGCTAAACATAAGATGAAAATTAAGCAATCTCAAGAAAACCAAACCTGTCAATGAATCACTGAAGTTTGTCTTCATGCTATAAAGATCTTCAAAGTTACTACCGTTCCTCTCCTTTTTATGCCAAAATCTTAGAGTACTGATTCCTAAACTGCTTTTGGATTAAACCATGTTGAAAGTGGTAGATGTACAAGCATTTGGTCTGGCGTGGACCTAAAGAAGCCTTATGAATTTGTGTTTCATTCGTTAACTGCTATATGCCCTCTAATTTTCATAATAAATACTATGCAAAAGTTAGTCCTGCCAAGGGGGTAACATACATCATGATGGGATTGCCAACTGTTGCCAAACAGAATCTCTAACAGCTAAGTTCTATCTTCCCTGTAGTAAGAAAGAGGTCTTTTTCTTCTAGTTTAAACCTATCTTAAAAAAAAAAAATTCAACCCATTTTCAATTTAGGACTTTGATTTTCAGATATCTACTTTTGGCTGAAATTGATTGGTTGGCTTTGAAGTTATTGGGTAAGAAAGACAAAGAGACAGAAACACTGAACAATACATAGGTTTTGAAAAATATGTCTGGAAACAAGTTTAGAAGAATAAACACAAAATATGTGTCTTGCTACTTGAATTTGACACAGCTTGATGAAGAAGGATTCAGAAGAGTATCAATGAAATATATAATTCCCAGCAAATTCTTTCCCAGATCAAATAATTTCAAAGACTGAATTTGATTCAATTGAATAGACCTGTTAGATCAAGTCCAGAGGAGAGCGACAAAGATGATCAGAGGGCTGGAGCACCTCTCCCATGAGGAAAGGCTGAGACAGTTGGGGCTGTTCAGCCTGGAGAAGAGAAGGCTCCAGGGAGACCTTATAGCAGCCTTCTGGTACCTAAAGGGGGCTTATAAGATGAGGAGAAACTCCTTAGCAGGGTCTGTAGCAATAGGACAAAGGGTAATGGTTTTAAATGAAAAGAGCATAGATTTAGACTAGATAGAAGGAAGACATTTTTCGTGATGAGGGTGGTGGAACACTGGAACAGGTTGCCCAGAGAGGTGGTGGATGCCCCATCCCTGGAAATATTCAAGGCCAGGTTGGACGGGGCTCTGAGCAACCCGATCTGGTTGGAGATGTCCCTGCTCCTTGCAGTGTATTGGACTGGATGATCTTTAAAGGTCCCTTCCAACCCAAACTATTCTATGATTCTATGAATACTGAAGAGTGGCTAAACACTTGTGTGAAACTTAAACTCTCATAATGAATACTTGCTTAGTCACAAAAAAATAAATGAAATTAAATGAAACAGAACAAAAAGAAGAATAAAAAAACACATTTCTATTTTAAATGTATTTACCACAAAATCACTGATGACTACAACCCTAAAAAAATTCCTAATTTCTACAGACACTCCTTTCTCTCCTCACCTTTTCTTGCTTATCTATCCATTTTCCCAGGAAGAGTTTCTGGCTAGTTTTGACTATTACATTACCTATATTAGAAATAACAATCATCCTCCAATATATGTAACCAAATAGAGACATACCTTCATGTTTCAAGGCACTGAAATATTCTTGCTTTATTTTAAGCATCATTTCTCGTTTCTTTAATTCTTCTGGGTTTATAGGATCTGGATCAACTTCAGCCACTGAAGGAGCAGAGGGTGGTCCTGCAGGAAAGTAGACCCCGCATAATCTTTGGACTTTGCTAGTAAGTTTGTGTATGCGTACACAGGCACTCACAAGACAGCACATCTTTTTAAGTGAAAAATGTCACTTTCCAACTTACTTGATGTGACCATTTATAAGAATACTCAGGTATCTTATGTCAATATAACACATTTCGATTTCTTCAAATTTGACTTACATTTGCAAGACATGCTAAAATTAACAAAGTGTAAAATTACTACAGTATATACAATTGTATTAAAATTGGTTAAATAACATCCTAAAATGTATTTCTAAACAGAAAATCACAACTGAATAGTTGTGCCTCTATTGTGATCTTAGATGGTCAAAATGTCCTCTTTGAACTTAGTCTTTACCAATTTATGACAATTAGCACATAAATCTCTTTTGAATTATAATGGTTCCTTTTGGAGCAAATGCAAGTTTAGCAAACTCTAGTAAAAACGCTATGTTAGTAACTATCATTGCTTATCATCAAAGCAATGAAAAGAATAATGCTATTTTTAAAAAATCATAATATGTCAGAAGAAAAAAAAAGGTATGTTATTTTACGCCTTTCTAAACCATTTTGCTAGCTGCTTTTGCAGCTTGTTTTAACTTACATATGTAAAGGTATTTTTTCATGTTTTTAAAGATTGCAAGAAATTCTGCCGCCACAAAACTTTGACGATTACTCAAAAATATTAACTATTTTAATAATATTTCAATAATATCAAGGTATTATCTTTAACTGCTTTGTCCTAGAAGAACAGCTGCTACAGAAAAAAAAAGATACGACATCTGCATGATACATTAGATCAGCATAAAGCACATGGTTACATCTAGAAGTGATAAAATTACATGTGATAAGTTGTATCACTCAGTTACTAGCCTACAGGTGTATCTCAGGGAATTCTTCTCTTGCAGGAGAACTAGAGTAACACTGTATTTGCCCTGAAATCAATATTGGTACTTCAGTTACAGATACATCAGTTGATACTTCATCTTCCACCATTTGTGATTTCAGGTAACTCATCTAGTACCAGATCTGAACAAAAAAATTAGTTCTAAGAAGCAAGCCACAAACACCAACCTAGCTACTTAGTGTATGATAGGTGATAGCTGCTGATTTTTTTATCACAAAGCTTTTCCAAAAATCTGAAAATCTGCTACTGTCTTGGCTGGATTGAGGAACTGAGCACACATCTAAGGTTTCCTATTAGGTGTCGATGTGGCTAAGTATTTGCAGGTCTGTGCTTATTCACTGTACTATGAGCAGAGAGAGAGCATTGACAACAGTGCAAATAAAATCTCTGTTAAAGAAAAAAAGTCAGCTGCTTCACGCATAATAACTCTGTGGCTACAGCTTTCTCACTTGGAAATGGAATACCTGAATTGCAGGCTACCCTCACACCTGCAGTGCTTTAGTCCCTCTCTTACTATATAGAATGTCTTTACAAAAAAGACACGATTTAAGCTACTTCCTGCTCAAGCTATAACATTTTGCAGAAAGAAGTGTAAGTTACTTAAACCACCACCTGCTCAAGGAAGTATTTGTGAAAAAGCATATAAACAGCATCGCATGCCAGCATTCCTCCCAGCAGACTGACTGAATTGCTATGCTAAAGAAATAGGGGTTTTTAGGTCTGTCTCTTTTGCAAATAAATTTTTCATTCTTACCTTGTTGGACAAATTCTTGCCAGGCCCATGTGCAAGGTCTACCTCAATGGGAGTCTACTCTTTTTTAGGACTATATATGCCATTAGATTTTATGTGCTTTATTTACAGAATGTTACAGTTACACGTAAAAATGATAGACCTTGATAGATCCATGCTACTATATGGCTGATAAATTAATTCCAAAATATCTTAGGGTATTTGATAACTTATCCATTCTATTACAGTACTTTTATTTTAATATTTAAAATATTTTGACTTGTGGCTGGAAAGTAGGAGGATTTCAACAAAATTTTGTTTAACTTGATTTGATAAACTAGTTCTCAGTCTTCAATTCTAAAACAGCTCATGGAGAAAAAATCATATTTAATTTCTAAGTTCTATTTAGCATATTTATTCCTACATAATAACACCACATAAGATTAAATAACTGCAATTGCCATTCAAAAGCCTCTGCACCCCTTTATCACTACCATCTTTTCACTTTTGACATTTTAAAGGAGAAATTAAATCCAAATTAAATGTCTTTGCTTACCCTTTTCTGTATTACTGACATATTTACATTTCAATAATTTCAAGCACTGCTAAAACAAAGTCTGCATTTCAAATACCTTTCTTCTTAGCTGATTTGGAAGTAAGCTTTTTCTTATCTTTGGCGGCTTTCCTAGTAGCTTTGCCTGACATTGTCTGTGAAGATTTCAGATTTTCTTCTTTCTGTTCTAGCTGCCGACGTTCTTCTTCTTCCTCCATTTCTTTAGACTGTATTTCAGCAGTTACCTTGAAATCATAGCCATACATAGTAAAGTACATAATATCAAGACTATGCAACTACCGTTTAAATAGACTATAAGTACTGAAAGTACTTGCTGAAACATACATGCATAGATAAAAGAAAGGAGATATTTTAACTAATTAAATTGATTACATTTTGATTCTTTATAAAAAATAAAACTCTACAGCAAAAATGCAAGACAAGGAAATAGTGATTTTAGTTCCTGTAACCCATTACAGATAGTCTATGAGAAAGTGAGAAATCTAAGAATCAACAGTATGCACCTTACACTGTAAGGATGCAGAAATTAACTTATTTTAAAATGATAAGAAAGAAAAGAAAAAGAGAGCTTACAAATATAATTTGAAAAGCTCACCTAATTTGTTTTAGATATTTACAAGAAAGAATGTAACCATAAATTTTTAGGTTATTAAAGGTTTGAGCAAACATTGCATCACAGGATAAAACTTGTCTCTCTTCTCACACTTCTGTTGAGGGACAAGGGGAGAGTTTATTGTGGAAGAAGCAGATATGAAGACAAGCTGAGAGAGTTGGGGTTGCTGAGCCTAGAGAAGAGAAGGCTCCAGGGAGACCTTATAGCAGCATTTCAGTACCTAAAGGGGGCCTACAGGACAGATGACGAGAAACTCTTCAGCATGGCCTGTTGCGATAGGATGAGGGGTAATGGTTTTAAATGAAAAGAGGGTAGATTTATACTAGATAGAACGAAGAAATTTTGTACAATGAGGGTGGTGAGACACTGGAACAGGTTTCCTGGAGAGGTGGTAGATTTCCCATCCCTGAAAATGATCAAGGCCAGGTTGGATGGGGATCTGAACAATTTGGTCTAGCTGAAGATGTCCCTGCTCCTTGCAGGGGGGTTGGACTACATGACCTTTTAAGGTGCCTTCCAACCCAAACTATTCTATGATTCTATATAGAGTCAACATTCAAGTATTTGTCTCAGTAATGGAATAAAGAGGTCAGCTGTAAATACAGAGGTGCTGGAGATCTGATAATACACAGATGCCAACATTTTCCTCATAGAAACACAAACAGAGTCAATGGAAATATCAGTGGCAGAGCAAGAGACAGGAAATTGAGATACGCGGCGTGAAGGCAGTGCATTTTCGCTGCATATCGAATGCGAGACTTTGACTGTCCGATTGAGAAATGTTTAACAAAACAAAACATTCCTCACCATATTTGATATTGCTGTTACTGCAGTTTGCCATGTATCAGTAATAAGATTTTCATCTTTTCCAAATGTGGACATTCCATTTTCAGGAGAATTCTCATCCTTACCACTCTCCTGTAGAGTTCCACTGCTTTTTGACTTGGTAATACTTATTTCTGGTGAAGGCAGTTTCCAAGAAACTAGAGGAATCCTTAAAAATAAAATATAAAGCATCATTCACACATCTTCTTACAAAAAGTGTTAATTTTAAACTATAATGGAGAATATACTAAGAGAATGAGAGTGCTATTTTCAAAATTTACCATAGCAACAGTAAATGGATGAACTTTCTTTATGACTAAAAGTGGTAAAATGTGTGGATGACAAGAAAATCAGCTAGTCTAACTAGAGAAGCTAAGGAATAATAATAGATGGATAAAGCTAAGTTACATGACTGTGTGATCTGCTGAAATATTCCACACAGGTAGAAGAACAACCTGATTACTCAGATGGTTTCTAAATGAACTGTAAGTATTAAAAAAAGCAGCTGTCATTACTGATATATTTGATATTCTGAAATTATTTGATGGCATTTCTTTCCTTTAATATGGCATTGAGTTCTGTGTCTTTCTAGGCTGCTTTGACTTATACTTGTGATTATATAACTCATTTAATTACATTTGTCTGTGCAAATTTTAAACCTGTTAATGTTCCATAATAATATTTACCTTAGTTATGTGAGGATTGTGCTGGAAACTGTCAGTAACACAGAGGGAAGTAGGAAACATTTCTATAGCAGATTTCAATCTAAGGCAGCTTTTAAAATGTTTTATAATTCAGAGATGCACCAGTGAAAATTATATAGGAAAATTAGTAAAAAATTAGGGACAAATTAAACCTATAAGATGGCTCAGAATTATTATCTTACTATAATAGGTAGTTAAAAATTCTTATTTCCCTGTCTTTTGAAATATACACACATATATTCTCACGTACACCCACAAAGCTCTCAGTGCATTGTATTTGTTGATATTTGTACAATTTAATAACGTGTTTCTACCTTCTTGATTTGTTTAGATCTTCTTTCTGCTCTACATCAATAATATCTAACAATGGGATTCTAGTAAAATCTTGACTGTCATCTGATGGAATTTTTCCTTCCATTGCCCTATAATAGTCATGAAGAAGTCTCTTTGTATCTTGGAAACGATCCACTTCAACCTCAAGAAGAAAGGACAGAGATTGCAATTCAAAACAGGGCAAAACAAATGTCTGTTTTATTTTTAAATAAAAATTCTATATTCTAATAGCTTGAGGAGAACAACAAACATAACCATATTTGTTTGAAAATTTATAGCTTATTTAATGCACACTTCTACTTGCATTTATAATGTCTTCACACAGGTATTTCTAAGGTTTAATAAAATTCTTAGTTGTTAGAATAGGAAAAAAATATTAAATAATGTTTGATGCATTAAATTTAATTATAATATACTTTGATATATATGTATTTCTATACTAGCAAGTATACCAGTACCAACAAATTATAGGGATCTTTTTGTTCAAAATAATTCAATTCCTTAATAGCACAAAATAAATGAGTAATGGAGAAAATTTTAAAAGTCATATAGTTTTTTCTGGACCAAAGAAATCAACAGACTTTGCGCATCTAAGTATCTTTTTGTGTGAATCGTCTTGGAAGAAACTAAATATGATTCAAAAAACATTTAACACCTGTCATGTTTTGAGTTATTGATACAGACGGTGTTAGTTTCTAACTGACAAAACAGTACTAAATATTCATGGGAAAATGCAGAAAACCACATTCACAAAACAAAGGATAAAACCCTTGTGGTGTAAACCAGCACTTATCCATAAGTTAAGGAGAAAATATCTTCTAGTATAACAGTGTTTACACAGAAAGGTGGAAAGAAATCTGATAAACGGCATTTATACAAATCCATATGTTTATACAGTAACAGAAACACCTGGGGAATATATGTAACTTCCCACAGAAAAAACCACAGACAAAGAGCTCAAGACCATAGAAGCCTATTTTTGGCTGTTTCTCAAACAAAGCCATAACATAAAGATACAGTTATTATATTTTTAGTTCTGTAGTTTTAGCATTAATAATTCATTTATTTGGGGCATTATATACTAAGTAAAGAAAGGAAAAATGTTGCATCTTTCCTTAGGAAAAAAAAAGCTTATATATGGGTACTAGATATATTTGTAATTTTAAATGGCTATTCTGCTATCCACATAAGGTAGGTCAAATTAGATTAATAGTGAATTTCCTCTGGACTGCTTCACACATGTCCATGAAATTTTGCTAGAAGACAATTAGGGTTGCAAAGTTATAACTGAATACAAAAGGAAAAAAATACAAGATTTACACTCAATAATATTACTGTAACATAGCTCCCTTATGCATACAATTTGAGATGTATTTTTAAAAATACACAGCCATATAAATATCCTAATTACAGGATGAATGTTGTTCAGTTAGTCAGCAGTCACTTGATATTTATCATAGAATCACAGAATATTGGAAAGGATCCATAAGGATCATGGAGTCCAACTTGCATCAAGTCCAATATAAATATAGTCCAAATGTATTTAGACCTCTCTTTTGAGTTGGTGGTCTTAAGTCTTATTTAGGGCATTATTTAGACTCTTTGAAAACACAGTTAATAATTTCCTTACTATAGCAACCATGTACTTCACAAACTTTGCTTAAATTACCACAACACTCATGACATAAGAGAGTGGTTCCCTTGTTTGATAAGCATATAAAGATAAGACACAAAATTAAAGGGCAGGAAGCCTACCCTAAGCTGTTTAGGATTGATTTTTCATCCAAATTGGCATAACATAGCACGTGTTTAAAGCACTGTTTTAATTGTCTTCTTTACAGTTGCCAAAACTTTTACAGAACAATCACTCTAGAAAATCCTGTCTAGTCTAGCCTATTTTCGAGCCCACTACAGCCCTAAACAAAATTTATGCCCCTAAAACAGCAGTCACAGGGAAGTTTTACTTTACATCAGGAACTGAAGTAATTAATGGACTGGCTGAAGTAGAGGAAAGACTTAATGTGGGAGAGGGGAGAGCCAACTATCTGAAGACGGTCTCTTGAAAATTTTAAAGTTTCTAAGGTGTATGAAAGATAGGTCACATTTGAACGGATTTTCTCAAGAGCAACAAATGATATCGCACTCTCAAAACCATTCTTTGAATTTTTTTTTTCAGTCTGTAGGTAAAATTTCACGCCACAGTGTCGAAGTTACAACTGAAATAATTTTGTGGTATGGGATAATCTTAACAGTAACTAGGTCTACCATAACAGTGAATTATGCAATTTGTAAATCAAGAGCAGATGTCAAAATGATCACAGAATGATAAACAGCTCTAACATTTCTGTTACAAAACTCAGATGATTCACTGGACTGACAAAATTGCAAAAAGTATCACTACATATTGCGGATTGAAAGTTGAACAATAATGATGGCATTTTCCTTAACCTTTCCTGCCTGCAAAAACAGTTAAATGGATGGAATGTCACCTGCTTTTAGTCTCTAACTTTCTAAATGAATTCAGAAGAGGCATGAACATTTGCTTATATAATTCTCAATCTCTCACTTATCTGGAACCAACCATATGATAAATAGGTTACTGAGGCTTACTGTCCTCCAAATCTAATTCATTGTCCCTTTCCATTACAAACTCCGTAGTAGCACCATACCTGCATAAGTGAAAAGAAATGGTTCATAGTAATCCCTCTGTGATCTGGTAACCAGCTATCATTCATGATATCAGTTCGTTCCTGCTCTGCTTCTTCCCTTCTGTTATCACAGATATCCCAGAGAAGATCTCTTAGGTCCTAAACCACAAAATTGAATATGAGAAAGAACTACAAAAGAAAATTTAAATATATTTTTAATATTTATTATTAAAAATTCTAGGTTTTGCTTGCCTGTGCATAGGACATCTTCCCATTTGGGACTTTTTCTTTATTTTTGTAAATGTCAAAGCTTGGTTAATGAGTTATGCGCTTAAAGGGAGCTAACAGAAAGTAGCTTTATAAATGTGCCAGATAGAATAATCCAAAGGTAAGAGATGAATGTGTAGGAAGAGGACAACACTAGGCTGCCTTCCCCAGGCAGAGAGATCTAAGCTAGACAAAGACATGAGAGTATGAATACCTAAGCTCCCAATTGCACCAACAATTTCTGCTTGAATGGTTTGCTAATACACTTACAAGAAGAATACTCTAAGGGAATATGCAGTTTGAAAAATTCTGAGGAAACTGTGTCAGAGTTCAACTATTCTTCCAATTGGCATAGCTCCATTCAATTTTTCTTTAATGTGGATGCTTCTTTATATACAAGGGCTTTTCATCTAACAGCAGCACTATGTGGCTCACTGACAGCGCTGAGGACCTACTAAACATACAACATGCATGTAAACCTTCTGTTTCCCATTGCGATCTCTGCAAGGAAGTAGCATGACAGGCCTCTATCTGATAAAAGGAGATAGGAAGAGTGCTATTAAATGCAGTGCTAAGGTAGGCTCAGATGAGCTGTCTCTTGGGCTCCAAGCAGTTTTAACCCACCTGACCTGTTTGGGATAAAGAGAAAATGTTCCAGACAATGCAATGAGAAGCTTAGATTTCAGGAGACAAGTGATTCCGTATTCACCAGGTCTTGGTCTCAGCGTAGTCAGATCCCGTTTCTCTCCTCCCTGTCCAGAGACTTCAGACAAACCCAGTTGTCCTCTATTGGACAAGAGTCACAGGGAAGCTCACAAATGAGTAGTCCTTGGGCTACTAACACATCAGCGGTGGCACAGAAGGTAGTCAGTGTGAAGGCTATCAGATATTCATGGTTGTCTCACACTGTAGGATATTCACATAAGGATACGCTACTGAATAAAAAAGATATAAGCATACAATTTATCTGTTTTGCAGTGGTGGTTTGACATTGGCTGACTGCCAGGTGCCCATCAAGCTGCTCTATCACTCTACCTTCTCAACTGGACAGGGTTAAAAAATATGATGGAAAATCTTGTGGGTCTGGATAAAGATGGGGAGATCACTCACCCATTACCATCATGAGCAAAATAGACCTGACTTAGGGAAATTAATTTAATTTATTGTCAATTAATAACAGAGTAGAATGGTGAGAAATAAAACAAAACTAAAAACATCTTTCCACCACTCCCTCTTCTTCCTAGGCTCAACTTCACTCCTAACACTTCTACTTGTTCCCCTCCCTGAGCAGTGCAGGGCGGTTGCAGCCAGTTCATAATGCTTTATCTCTGCTGCTCCTTCTTCCTCACACTCTTCTCCTGCTCCACTGAGGGGTTACTCCCATGGGATGCAATCTTTCATTAAATTCTCCAACGTGGGTCCTTTCCATGGGCTGCAGTTCTTCGTGAACTGGTCCAGTATGGCTCCTTTCTACCCAGTCCTTCAGGGAGAGACTGCTTCAGCGTGGGTCACTCATGGGCCACAGGTCCTGCCAGAACACGTGCTCTTGGCTGGGGTCCTCTCTGCAGCCTACAGTTCCTGCCCAGGAGCATATCCACCTGCTCCGATGTGGGGTCCTCCAGAGGCTGCAGTGTGAATATCTGTTTCACTATGATTCACCATGGGCTGCGAGGGGACAGCCTGCCTCATCATGGTCTTCTCCATGAGCCTCAGGGCAATCTCTGCACTGGCACCTGGAACACCTCTTCCTCCTTCACTGACCTCTGTGTCTGCAGAGCTGTTTCTCACACATTTTCTCACTCCTCTTTCACAGCTGGCATGCAGCATTTTTTACCCTTTTCTTAAATGTGTTATCACAGAGGCACCAGCAGCACCACTGATTGGTTTGGCTTTGGCCAGCAGTGGGTCCGTCTTGGAGCCGGCTGGCAGTTGCTCTGCCCAACATGGGGGCAGTCCCTGGTGTCTTCTCATAGAAGCCACCTCTGCAGCCTCTCTGCTACCAAAATCCTGACACACAAACCTAACACAATACAAACAAAACAAACTGATGTTTTGTACAAACTGATGTACAGCTCTTTCTAATACCTTCCTGAGACATGTAAGGAGGAGCATTTTCTTCTTTGTCCTCATGTTATTCAAGTTACAGTTTTGATTTACTGTAAGCAGTAGAAATAGCTGGAGAGGGAGACAGTGAGGTATCTTCCTCTGGAAGAAGCTAAAAGCATGTTTTATGTGGCTCTTTTCTTTTTCTCTCTCTTCACTCTTCCTTTTTTCAAAGTCATGTAGCTTCTCTCTCCCTCTTTCCTTGTTTTCAAGTGGGTGAATAAAGAAAAATGGATGTATGTGTTAAGTCCTCTCCTATGGGACCAAGCGACTGACCATGTTTGATGATAGTGATGGAATAAGAAGGAAGCTGGAGAAATTGCTGAAAGACGGTATGACAGAGATGGGCTGCCTAAGCAGATGTTACCCACAGTGATTCTATTACAAGCTAGGATGCCAAAGCCTTGGCTGCCTTTTGGGCTTTAGGCCTTTGAAGGATTTTTCACCCATTGCAAAACGGGGTGGAATTTATATTTTCCAGTTGATATCAGATAAATTTGATTTTCAGATTTCACAGCTTGGCAGCTTCCAGTGTGGACAGTATCTCAGAAAGGCTGAGAAGACAGATTTGAACAGTCTGGGAAAGCTGAAATGTTTGAGGAAAAGTATTCCACAGATTACTCTTCCAATTTCCTCTCTCCTTTTCTAGCACCAAGGAAGGATGCATGATTCTCACATTCAGGGAAGTACAATGGGCAGCGCTTAAAAGCATAGGGGAACTATCAACTTCACATTCACCCACAGGTTTGGGATCCACAAGAACTAGAATGGGTCATTCAGAAACAGAAATCCTGGAAGTCATGTATTTACTCCAAACTGCCTTTACTTGCTGTGCTTAGTCTTATCACAGTATGTGCGTCTCTCTGCATCATCTGGGACTAACTCCTCCTCCTAAGGTAACTTGAAATGTACAATATCAAACATGTAGTTCTGTTATGAATGAAAGGCCAAATATTTAAAATTTTACATTTGTAGAATATAGGGCTCCCCTCCAGAGAGGGATTGCAATTTTTTATAATTCCATTTAGTAGAAATTAGGAATATGGATGATGATTTTTAAGTTCTTTACTTCATTCTATTGAAATAATGCTATAGAAGAGGAAGTCCAATGCTTTTCCCATCTTAGTGAATTCATCCATGATTCTGCCAGTGTTCCCTTCAACTTACAATGTTGCCAGCATTTTTTCCCCTTCTCTGGGAGCATTTCCTGATATGATTTCAACTAAAAATCATATCTGTTCTGAAGTGGGAATCTGATAAATTCAAAGACAGCTCTCCTTCCTGCCTACGTTAAATCTGACTCTGAACTTGTTAGGATGCTTAGTCTTATGGATTTTTGTGAATAAGAGCTCTCAGGACATGTATGACCTAGCAGAGATCTACTCGAGTCAAAGCATTTCAAAGAAATTCACTGTTTGTATGCATCAGTTTTAGAAGACTTATATTACCATATATAATTTATGGAAAAGCTAAATGACTGCCGAGATTGTTATAATGTGATAGAAATGTCCAAACCTGTGAGTAAAACCTCTGAAAACCATAAAACATACAGAAAAAGAAAGAGAAATATCTATTTTACAATGTGCCAGAATAAGACAGTATAACCAAAAAAAAAGAAGCCTGACATAAGAAAGATATGGCCAAATATCAGAGAAATAACTGTGAAGAACACTTTATGTATAAGAGGAAGTGAAATAGTTTAAGCATAGTAAAATTAAAAATTAATTAAATAATAATAAAATTAATGTTACATCAAGTTTGTATACAATTTAGGGTATATTATAACTTTCACCATTTACTTACAGTAACTCTTTGGTGTAGTTCTGCTTTTGTTTCCTCATCTTCTCGCATGTCATCAGCAACTGAATTAAAATCTGATTGCCACCCAGATACAAATTTCTGCTTAACATCTGGACACTTCAAATAATCTTGGAATTTTTTTCTGTGGATTTTGGTAAAAATAATTTTGGTGTTAAAAGACATATAGGATACCACAGGAAAAAGACAAAATATTAATATTAATGTAATAAGTTACTATTTCTACTCACCTAATATCTGCTAAGTAATAAATCACAGAGTGCTGTTCATCCCTTAGGCATCTAAGAATAGTTTTGATTGTATTCACATATGCATTTTCTACCATTTCCCAGTAAGGTACTAAAAAATCAGGTATCTCCTGTGAATTTTTTAAAAAGATCAAAATTAATTGACACATTTCTTGGTAACCTATTTAGCTGTAGCACTAGCAAATATAAGAAAGACTATTTCGTGAAATCATATTATTGATTTATTTCACTATGTATTTCTATGATTTACTACTATATACAATTGATTAAAGACACTGTACAAACACATAGTTTATCCTTATCCTGTGCATTTCTTTGGAAAAAAAATGGCAGTACTCCAAATGAATGGGAAATTCCAGCAGAATACTCCAGTACCTGTGGGTTTTGATATATTCATAAGCTAAGTGAAGAAGAATGAGTACTTAAGTATCAAAATTTGGTGGAACACAAATGTTCAAGGTGGTAAAAAATCTAAGATGACTGCTCAGTGGTGCAAAAGTGACAATTGACTGACTGAGTCTCACGAAACGTAGAATAAAGTTCATGGCCAGAGGAAACCCAAAATATAGAGTTATGGTCTTTAGCCACTCAGAAAAAGATTCACAGCATACGCAAAGTAATTGCAGTCCTGAATGCAAAACTGGTAAATACTAGGAAAGGAATTACAGAACAAAATACAAAGCATTATTATGCACCCTTCAAATCTACATCTCAAATACTGCATGCAGACCCAGGTCCCCATCTCAAAAAATCTACAGTAGAACTAGAACACAAACAGAAAGGCAAGAACCATGATTGAACATATTGAACTGCTCCATATGAGAAGGGTTACACAGATTATGACCAGATTGGAGAAGCAAAGCAACATTGAGCAAAATGAAGAAGGGAGATGTAATAAATGCCTGTCACATCTTAAATACCTTCAGAGAGTGATTATAGAATTATTATTCATTGTAGCCCACAATTCAAGAACTAGGGCAATCAAATGACCCAAGCAAACGATAGATTTTAAGCAAAGAGACAGGAATATTTTTTCAGAAAGAGTATAATCATGCAGGGTATATCACAGAGATGAAAAAGTACATTGCTTCAAAAAAGGCAACTAGACATTATCGTGGAAGGAAAGTTTATTAAGAGCTACTAAACACAAAGATACAGATATAAAGTTATCTCAAGAAACTCCTGAATTTCAGATCATTGGAAGCTAGGAAGATATCCTCAGGGAAAATGTGTTAGAAAAAATTATCCTAAGAGAAAGATCAGTGCACACTCTCCCCATTCTTACATTCTTTCTACAAGATGCACACCTGCCCCTTGTTAGAGACAGGAAACTGACCCAGTAGGTCTATGCTTGTATTTCGTAATATTAAGAAGTATTATTATTTTGGCATCCATCTGCTATTCTTCACCATCACTGTGAAGAACTGAGAAAAAATCAATGAACAAAATTTTAGAGCATGTTTCCTTATTTTATATATTTGAGTAGAAACTGTTATTTGTTTTTTTAGATAGTTGTAATACAGTACTAGTGTATATTTCATTGAAAAATACTGAAGAGAACAACATGCAATGAGACAAAAGGTTTACGCAGAATATGCATAAAGTACTGAGGAAAATATATAGTTTGATACCTAAGATTTTTAATCATGAGTGAATGTACCTTTGGAAGTGGTTCATCTACATAAATATATTCATCCGATCCTGGTTCAATCGGTGATGGTGCCTCAGGAACGGCAGGAAGCGGATCTTGAGGCGTAACTGGTAAAAGCTTTTCTCCTGATGATTTTTCTTGAGCAGACCCTTGCATATGAATGTACAATTAGTACCTTCAAATGTATTTTAAATATCAATAAACAGAAGTATGCTACTCTGACAAGTTCAAAATATTGGAACAGATTCAATATTTCATTACTTAGGTGCCATTCATCAAAATATATACTAATCAAATCAGTGATACCGTAGTTATAAAATCACTTTCCAGTTAAGCTTATATTTTGGAGGACTGATACTTTTCTAAAA
>JAAGAY010146589.1:0-40348 GCA_011801015.1 Ardeotis arabs | reverse complement strand
GGGGTTGGGGGGAAGCACACGCGGCCCACCCGCACTGCGGCTCTGCTGTGCCGCGGGCCCTGCCCCTGGGGGGGGCCGCCCACCCGCGAGCAGGAGGGGCTACGGGGCGCCGCGGCCGGCGAGTCCCGCCCGAGGCCCCGGGGCGGTAACCAGCACCGCCACGGAACCCCCCCGGGAGCCCGGGGAGCCGGGCGCTGAGGAGGAGCCAGGCGAGACCATTCTCACCGGCGAGGGGTGGCGAGAGCGCTCCGCGCAGAGAGCAGCCGGGGATGGAGCGATTTCCCCCTCTGTTTCTGCCTTCTGTGGGCCGTGCCGGGTTCCGCGGGCTTTTCTCTCTCTCGCTCACCGCGGGTCTCCCTCGCCCTCCCCGCCCCGCGCAGCCATGCCCTCCGAGGCCGTCCTGCAGCCGTCCCCCAGCAAGAGGCAGAAGGGCTCGGTGCCCGGGGAGCCCAGCGCACGGCTCCGCTTCACGAAGCTGTCCGAGAACGCCTCCACCCCCTCCAAGGGCTCTGCGCGGGCTGCGGGCTACGACCTGTACAGGTGAGGGTGCCGCGCCCAGGGGAGGGGCCCCCGCCACGCCCCAGGAGAGGCGGCTGCCGCCCGGCTGGGCTCGCCCTGGGCCCAGGCACCCGAGCGGGCCGTGGCGGGGCAGGCGCGCTCGCTGAGCAGAGCCGCCCGGGGCTCGCTGGCCCTGCAGAACAGGAGGCCGGAGCCGGCCTGTTCGCTATCTGCCTCGCTGCTCCGTCCCTCTCCATTCATTTCCACAGACCCGCGGGGTCCGGTCGTGCTGCAGCACCGATTTCATCGGGTAGCGACGCAGCCGTTGGCCAAAAGTCAGGCTTGACAGTCAGCCTGTGGTGCCAGCATTGACCAGGTGCCTTTCTATTGAAAGAAAAAAAAAAGGGCAGTGCACGTGGGCCCTCCCTGCCAGCACTTACATGTTTTTCTGGTTTCCTCTTGGCTGTTGGGTGCTGCCTGCCAAGTGAAGCTGTGGCAGTTTGATAACGCTCCTGGCTGGAAACTGCGGGTTGCTGTGCAGACTTAGGTTTGGTTTGCTTGAACTGATAATAACCATTGTTTGAAGGTTTTCACAACGTTCAGGAATATCTGCAGCGAGGCGTGGGGTTGTTTGCATAGTGCTTCTGTGATCAAGTACCAGTTATATCTTAACTCCACCTTGACCTCCTCTGCCTTCCCTTTTTTAGCATTGCTTAATCAGCCTGTCTTTTTCTTCCTTCACCTGGCTTCCTTCCTTGAAGCTTTGCCTCACCACACTTGACGCTCTTCCTTTCTATTCCTTTTGTCTTACCAGGTTTATTTTTGTTCTTGTTCCAGTGGTGTACTTGTACACCTGGAAAAAGTCCATTCCATAAAAAAAAAACCTTTCAATGCTTCCCATGTTTAAAATCAGTTCTTTGTCAAGGCCAAGATATACTTGCCTTAAACAAGTAGAAGGTCTCACTATGGTATTGTCACCACTGCCTTTCATTATGCCTGCAGTTAGGTAGCTTCATAAAGTTCTTAAAATGTCTCCAGTTTGCAGTTCCCAACAGAATCATGTTAAATGTGAACTTCTGACAGGCTCAGAAAAAAACCCCACATTGTTATCTGAAATTTAACTTAATAGATTATTATGTTTGATTACAACTAGTTCCTCTGCTGTAGAAAGCTTAATTAGAAGAGTATATTATCCTTAAATTTTCTCCTTTTGCACAAAAATTGCACAACCCTATTCACATAATGGTTAATTTAAAGTTAAACTTGTTTTTTTTTTGTCTATCTTACCAGTTTAAAAAATATATTTAAAACTAGCAATCTTAAGACTATGCTGTTCAAATGACACTACTGAAATCTTAAACTAGAACCAAAATAGGAACATCGTGTGTTTTAGGATCTGCATTAGATTTTGGAAATCTAAATATTTATTGTATAAAATTCCTAGCAAGAATAATTCTGGGTAATTTTGTATCTTAAGTTACAGAGAAGAAAATTTTCAAAATGCTCTATATAAACTAATGTGCGTTTCTTTCTTTAATGTAGTGCCTATGACTGTGTGATACCACCCATGGAAAAGGCTGTCGTGAAAACAGACATTCAAATTGCGCTTCCTTCTGGATGCTATGGCCGAGTAGGTAAGTAAACAGGCTATAAAAAGACTACAGAGTCATGGTAGAAGAGGTTTGACGCCATCTTCACATTTTGATTCTGCCTAAAGCTTTCAGAATTAGTCTGCACAAAAAAAAAAAAAAGAAGAGGCATCACGTGGCTGTGTGACTTATTAAGCCTTTTAATAGATATTTCTTGTCAAATACATTTGAGGTTTGGTGTGCGTCAAGTGAGAAAATGATGATTAGCAAAAATTTTCATAATCTACATACAACTTTATAGGCTATGCAATAGTTCATTATTTCTCTGCAGTTTCGGAATTCGAACCACAAAGACCAACAGGTAATGGACATACAGAAAATACACCCCTGGATGTTTAAAAATTAAGCTTGAAGTAGGAGTACTAGTTGTCACAAATCCCAACTCAGGATTTGCGACATTAGCGTAGTAGAATTTCACTACTTTTTGTGACAGAATTCTTGAGAGAACCTGTACAAGATATTTTGTTTTGCGCATTCCTTTTCTGAATTATCTATAAATTCTTAAAGTAAAAAAAGCAATAGCCACTCTCGTGGAAGAGCATGATCAGTTTGCTATGTCCTTTCATCTAAAAGGAGAATGCATGTGCATTTCTCTTACCCCAGGACAGAGAAAATTTTGAAGACAGTAATATTTTAGCATCCTTCCATCAAAGGAGGCTAAAGTAAGTAGAAACAAAGAAAAACCCCCAACCCTAGACATCATTTATTTATGTCTAATATTTCTTGGTAAATTGCTTGCCAAATATTGTTTTTCATCATAACTTGAATGGATTGACCTATTAGTCTTTTGAGATTATTCCAAACCAGTGGTAGCTGCCAAAAATAACTCAAGATTAGATAGTAGTTGTCTGCTCCAGCCAGCTTCCTTGGAGAAACCTCCTCTGCAGTTGGTGGTCTAAACAAAGATATGCTTGTATCACTTAAAGACTGCAATTTTATTGTAGCCTGTGGCAGCCGTTATTTTGTTTAATATTAACATTAACACTTACAGTAGTTCCTGTAAAATCATGTTTATTTTAGAGAGACTGTGGAAACAGTTCTTGCTGCCACACGACTGTGCAAGCGCACTATATAACCTATAAATACTGTGTAAGAGTTTTAAAAGAAATAAGTTGTTATACTTACAAAAAAAATTCTTGTTTTCTAGCACCACGTTCTGGTTTAGCTGCAAAGCACTTCATAGACGTTGGTGGTAAGATTTTTGTTCTTTTTACTTAGACTTTATAAATCTTGATGGCAGAAGTACCTTAATTTCACATTCTCATATGTGTAAATAAATAATCCTAGCTTCACTGGTGGTCTGACAAAAGGAGATAACTGGGTAATAACTCAGAGAGCCAATGCATCATAATTATTTTAAAGCTTGCTGAATTATAAAGATATTAGTTTGGGGGTTTTTTTGTAATCATAACACTATTGTACTTTTGTAGGCAATGCCTGGCGTAAAAGTTATTTTTTGGTTTAGGTTTTAAAGATGTCTTTTTACATTCTGCTTTCTCCGTTTTGACTAAACATCCATACGTGATTCTTCTCAGTCTAGTGTAATATCTGAATGAATTAAATCAACAACATACAGGTGTTCTTTTATGAAGAGAATATAAACTAATGATATTCAAAAGGAATGATAGAAAGCATTGGAATACACCATTACTGTGAGTAGAATTGATTATTAGGATGAAAAGAGCTTTAGTTTACTGTTACTGATGAAAATGTAACAAATTATGTAAAGCAAACTAAATTTAAACTTGTAACTATGTACATTAATTGACTTAAAAATTGAAAGTCTTTTGAAACAGAAGTAAAACAAAAATCCTGTTTTATACAAGTTTCTACTTTTTTTTTTGTTCAGTACTAGCAACAGATTTGTTTTGAACAGGGTGGGTTTTTTAAATATTTTGAGCTTTTCTTTAGTCTTGATTAGAAATTCACAGATATCTCTTAAAAAACAAGTATTTTAGGCATATCTATAATCAGAACCCTTCATGAAAGCCTCACTGTCCTTTTGCCATATCCCTGTAACTGCAACATGATGTAAGTGATGTTGAAAGTTCAATTCCAGTTTGGTAGTGGGGCTGATCAGAGCACCGGCAGATTCTCCCAGAATTGTATTATAACATGGCATCTACATTGCACAAGAGTTCTCACCGCTAAGATTATTGTAGAGTTATTCTGAGCACAGCTGTAACTACAGTAATTTAACAAGCACTAAGTGTGTATTACATTGTTCTAATTGGTATCTTCAAAAGTGCTGGGTGGCCAACAGCACATTATAATTTGAGTCATAATGGAAGCTGACAAGAAGAGTGCTGAAAAGTTGAGGCCTTTTCTTCTTCACTAGGTTCTGGGGTTTTTGGGGGATTTTCATTGGGTTTGGTTTTTCCCCCTCAGTTTTAAAAAAAAAAAAAAAAAAAAAGAGACTGAAAGTTAAACTAGGAAATGCTAGAAGGCAACCACAAGTGCTTAGCAGGATGACCTATGTTCTGATTTTCAAAGAGCTGACAGTTGACAAACCATGAGTAAAAGTTATTACTGACAGTTAGTAGAGGACTTCTTAATTAAAAAAAAAAAAAAGCAAAACAATTATTACATAATTTTAAATTGTCCTGCAGAACTACTTTTGTCACAATGAGGGCATTATCCATTATAAGTAAAGATACATTGCCAGAAGTCCTAAGGGTCAGAGAGAAAAAATGGGATCATGCAAGAATATGTTCAGAAATTCACATCTGCTGGGTGTGGATGCTTTCCCAACAAGTGACACGCCAGACTTCTGACAGAGTAAGACAGAATGTCAGATTGCCAATTCCAATGCGTGATTTTTCCAAAAATTACTTGGATATCTGATTTCCACCCAATACACATAACTTAGAAAAGTGCCTTAGTCCTCACCAATATAGATAATAATTCTTGCAACTTGCTGCTCCAGAATAACAGAATGCCAAGGATGTTAACATGTTTTGCCAGTATGCCCAGTTACATAGAACGAGTTTGTGACCCTCTACAGAAGGAAAACTGATCAGGTTTTCCTTGGTCATATTTTCCTGGATCTTCCAAGGAGTATTCTTTAATGCAAATAGTGTAGTTTGAAGTCAAAATCCACATGGTGGTTAAACTCAGTAAGATTATGTCAGAGGATTTAAAGAAAAAATGATTAGTAGGTAATTAATTTCACAAAATCTTTACCCAGCTGTACTTTTAATAGAATTTGAAATTATCATGGCTTTGACTGTTTTCAGTCACTCAGCACAGCATTAGACTAATCATTTTGGCCACAAAAGGTATTTGTAAATGTTATTTTCTTAATACATAACTTAAACTCTTAACTGCAAGTTCTGTTTATAGCAGGTATGCTTTTAAGGAATAAGCCTGCTCTTTCCTCCCTGCATCCTCTGGAAAGCTTTCATCCTCAGAAGCATGCAGAAGTACAGTCCTTGCCTGCTAGAAAATACATCCAATACAATCTGTAGAACCATTACAAGGTGTTTACTTTATAGCTAAGCTTAGAAAATTAAAGTGTTTTGGTGAGAAGGGTTCCCCCCCACCTTGTGAATTATACAAATTCCTTAAGTTTTCAGTGTTGCTGACTTCAGTTCAGCCACAGAAATTTTCATTGGTCTTTTTCATCTTTAGTTATCAGATAGTTTTCAAATCCTAGAGAGCCTGTCTCTAGCAGTAGTCAAATAGGTGGTCAAAAGAATTTGGCATCTGGTCATAGAGGTATCTGTTTAGATGACAGCCTTTTCAACAAATACTTGTAAAATAAATTTTAGCGTCTATACATAAAGCTGAGGTTGCGCTAATGCCTTTGTTGAAAGGTCAGGGTAGCCATGTGACTAGATTAATTGTAAGTTAGTGTAAATCCATTGTAACACTCCATTTCAGGAGAAAAAAAGTTTGGGGTTTAAAAAGGGGTAGAAGTACTAACCTGGCATGAGGCTCCAGTTACTCCAGTACAAGTTTTAGATACTCTTCTTTTTTTTGTCCTCTCCCAGAAAATAGCACCAGTGTCTGGTAGATCAAAAAGCTTCATTAGCAGTTAAGTGCTAACCAATACATAAAGTACAATTTTTCTCATTATGTAGAAATAAACTTGCTTTCTGTCAGAGACATGAAGGCAGAAGAGTTAATTTAGAATGACTACGTAGCCTCAGTTGTTCTGTTCTATAAATTTTCTTCAGATAATTCTAGCAAAAATGTGACATGCAAGAGTTTCTTGCATGTATAAATGTAACCATACTACTTTAATTGGTACATTTTATACATATAAAAGCATAATCTCAATTTAAATAGAATTAGTAATCTGTATTAATCAGTTTTGAATATTGTGTGATATCAGAGCAGAATACTGTATTATAACAGAAATAAAACTAGCCCTTGTTATATTAAGTTAGCAAATTCTGCTATCAATCTCTAATGCATAGCAATATCTATCCCAGCATATGGTCTAGAAAAATGTTGTCTTAGCTGTTCAGAAACACTTGAGAATGGATAAATTCTTAATATGGCAAACCGAAGAGCTAATGGGTCTTTTTATATGCATTTATGAGCATATGTGCATAATTTTATGTGCCAAATATGAATTCTGGCTTTCAGCTCTCCAGCTGATTGACTCACGTGAACAAATACACCAAATTAATGGGCAACTGACTGCAGAACTTCAGTGATGCTTAAAATTATTTGTGCTGCCATTACAGCTTATTGAATCTCTCTTTGTAATGCATCTATGCAGCATGGACTCAGTGCCCACTATTGTATAAAACAAAGCAAATTATTTGTGTAGCACTCTTTAGATAACACTTTTTGTCACCCCTGGTTTAGGAATTACGTAAGGGGTCTAGATAATCTGATATTTTAAAAAGGAGGAAGGAGTAGTACTTTTCTAGAAGTAAGAAGGCAAAGTTTTAATGTTATTGTTTTCTAGTTTGAAATATGTAGTTAATACAGTTATATAACTGCAAGGTTATTTTACAGTATTTACACTTAGATGTAGCTGAACAAGAATCAATTTCTTAAAGCTTTAGTTCTGTTACCCTGCTGGAGATACGGGATTTGGATCTGTGCAAATCCATAGCTCTCAAATGAAATGTTAGAGTAAGAACAGATTTCTGCTTGGCGCTCAGAGAGCTGAAGTTAGCAGAGCAAATGGAGCCCGAGTTTGGTCCAGCTGTCTTGATTTCAGATAGAGTATTACAACTAAAATTAGTAGTACAGCAGTAGAACACTTCTTGATATGTGATGGTGTTTTTCAGTTCTTTTTGCAAGATTAATTGGCATTTGTAGATATTTCAGTATTTTCATATATATTGTTTAATTGTGCATGAATAATATAAAGGATGTCCATATGAGATACTGCAATCATCTACTAATCTAAACGATAATCTAATCTATTTACCTAATATACTGACAACATTTCTTAATTTAGTATCCCTCTTAATTCTTTCTTCTGACAGCTGGTGTGATTGATGAGGATTACAGGGGAAATGTTGGTGTGGTACTCTTCAACTTTGGCAAGGAGAGTTTTGAAGGTAAGTGTTAAGCTTGGCAGAGCCTGTTTTCAGCCATCTGATTAGAAATGAAAAACTAATTTTTCTTTAAAAGTCTCTGAAGAGTTAGAATTAGCTGAGAAGATTTTTCTTCTTACAGTAAACAAAAAAATGGAAACATAGCAATGTCCTGTCAAGGAAACACAAAAAATTTCCACTCCTAGCAAATTAGGCAGCATGCAAAAAAAAAAAGCCCTCCAAAAACCCCCAAAACACACCACCAGCACAAAACCAAAACAAACAAAACCCCATTACTTAGCTAAGCTTTAGATTCATGAGCTGTACTGAAGTGCAACTTTGTATTCAGTTTCTTTTTTGCTCCACAAAAAAAAAAAAAGAAGATTTAGCTGAGCAGTATTTGAGATAAAAACTTCTTCAGGATCCTGGGAAACATGAGTAATAAAGGTAACTATTTTCCCTTAATCATACTGTCTCTCTGCAGTTTTAAGCCTCAAAGCAAAGCCTCAGAGCCTGGTTACAATATTGCCAGTGTTTTTTACAGCCTTGCCTGCCAACTTCACAGCACAAGCTTCTCATGGAAGTTCTGTGAACCAGATTGGGTACTAATCAGAAAATTTGTTTTCCTTTTATCAGTTCAGGTTTTTTCCCCCCAGAGAAATAAGTTCCTGGGTCTAGGTCACAAAAGGAGCCACATTATCCATCTAGCTGTCTCTCCATCTCCGCAGTATTTATGCGTAATGACATTTAAGATGCCACAGTATGGCAGCAGGATTGAGGGGAGATGCCTTGAGCTGGCACTGCTGCTGAAACTTCACCTTAAAAGGACTAAGCTCAAGTTTATCTTAGCCTGTATTTTTTCTGGGACTATTAACATCTGCTTAACTAAATTTCAAATAAATCCTGGGCTGCATCAAGATAAGGGTGGCCAGCAGGTTGAGGGAGGTGATTCACCCCCTCTACTCTGCCCTGGTGAGACCCCACCTGGAGTACTGTGTCCAGTTCTGGAGCCCCCAACAGAAGAAGGACATGGACCAGCTGGAGAAGGTCCAGAGGAGGGCCACAAAGATGATCAGAGGGTGGGAGCACCTCTCCTATGAGGACAGGCTGAGAGAGTTGGGGCTGTTCAGCCCGGAGCAAGAGGATGCTCCGGGGAGACCTGATAGTGGTCTTCCAGTATCTCAAGGGGGCCTACAAGAAAGATGGAGAGAGGCAGTTCAGTAGGGCCTGTTGTGATAGGATGAGGGGTAATGGTTTCAAAACAGAGGGAGGTAGATTTAGATTGGATATTAGGAAAAAATTTTTTACGATGAGAGTTGTAGAACACTGGCACAGGTTGCCCAGAGAGGTGGTGGATGCCCCATCCCTGGAAACTTTCAAGGCCAGGCTGGATGGGGCTCTGAGCGACCTGATCTAGTTGGAGATGTCCCTGCTCCTTGCAGGGGGGTTGGACTAGGTGACCTTTGAAGGTCCCTTCCAACCCAAACCATTCTATGATTCTAAATATTTATACTTTAGTACATTCTGATACTCTTGAAAGGGGTTTGTTTATACTTTGCATTGATTGTTCACTTTTTTTGGAGGAACTAATAATGTTTTAACTTCATTGCAGTTAAAAAAGGGGATAGGATTGCCCAGCTCATCTGTGAACGCATTTGCTATCCTGAGCTAGAAGAAGTTGAAGTAGGTTGCCAAAAGAAAATATTTCTGCTGTTTTCAATAATTAATAGTTTAAGATAGTTGTATATAAGCTGAAATTTACAGTACAGATACTTTGCTTTAAAACTACATTCAGTGTTAAAACTGCGTAGTAGCATTGCTACCTGAATAAAAATCTTGATGCTTTGCATGCATTTACGTGGATTTTTTTTGTAGTTTGCAGAGTTAACAGGTACTTGAGAAACACTTACTATAAACAGTTGTCTCACAATGTGGGATTTGTTTGAACTTGTACAAAAGGTGTTCTAAAATGCCTCAATTTTTTTTTGTTTAGTTTCTCAATTATAGCTATTGTAGATGTATAGTAAATGTACCTTCCTCTGTGATAGACAATATCTGTTGTACAGAAACAAAAGAAAGTTAAGACACTGACCCAACTTATCATAATTGATGTCTTTCAGGCTCTAGATGATACAGAACGTGGCGAAGGTGGCTTTGGTTCTACTGGAAAGAACTGAAAATGTTTTGTATATGCTTTCTGTATTTTTTGTTAGATATTTCTAAATTTTTATTTGTATTAAAGTGGAATTTTGGAGTACATTCAAAAAGGTTTAAAAGTTTTATTCAGACTTCTCTGTATCTGTTCTATCTATTTTTACAGGCAGTGAATTCATCTGCATTATGGAGAAATGTGCATGACTGACTTGATTGATCAGTTGATGGATTATTTTTTCCTTTTTAGATGTTTGGTCCTCAGTAATAAGAACTCATTGTTTATCTGCTGCTTATACTCTAATAAATTTTAAAAATAACTTAATGATTTTATTTTACTTACCTAAACTAAAATGGGTGATTGTTTCTTTGCCAGTCTGTGTTAATCTTCTGAAAGCTGTCTTCCATGTAGCTCAGTGTTTCATGCTGAGAGCCTCTTTCATACACAGTGGGTGATAGTACAGGCATCAATATGACTTCCCACTCTGACCCCTACATCAGAATAAGGCAAAGAGATGAAATATTGCATCTTCTACAACTTCTCAAGATACTTGTGGTTCTGTTCAAAGGTAAAGTTATGTCTTTGATCCTTAGCTGATCCTCAAACAACCAATTTTTCAGCGCTATTAAAAGGGCAGGCAATACGGTGTTAGAGCTAAATAACACAGCTCATCTGGAAATAAATTCTATATAGTGAATAAATGCTAGGAAATGCTGTTGAAATATTTGTTGACAAATTCATTATAAGTCACTGTATGGAAGAAAGATTCTGAATTACTGAAGCAGTGCACAAATTGTTTTTTTTTCAATTCTATTTTGACCAGTTAGCATGGAACGGTTTTGGAATCTGTCCTGAACCTGATTGGTTTTTTAAGTGTGGAAGTCTCTTAAGCGACTTGAAATCTTTCAAGTGAAAGAACATGCACACAAGAGAAGGGACAAAAAGGAAAGACTCCTGAGTTTTTTGCCACTTCACAGAAAAGTATTAGAAAAGGCTGTTAGCTGCAGGAAAAAAAAGTTTGAGAGCCTATCTATTTTATCTTTTTAGTTTTTCTTAGCTGAAAGGTCACAGGTGTGAAATACTCTGCTTCAAGCAGCATTTCAGCAGGGGAAAGGTAGGCCCTTTAGTAGACTTAAGATGTTCACACTGTTCTTCTCCTTGGTAGTCTCAGATCATAATAATCCTGTTGGTATTAGTTTCACATCCTTGTCTGAGCCTAACCACCTAACCGTTTCCAGTGAAGTAGGCCCCAGCTATTGCACATTTTATACATTTTATGCCCCCTTTCCCCAAGGAGCTGGGAAATAAAGTGTAATATGACAGCATTCAGATTCCTTCAACCACAGAATAGTCATTACATTGATTTGGCAGTGCTGAAACAATAAGTACATTCGTCTTTGACTAAAGTAGAAGTCTTTCCCTCCATGCACATTACATGCTTATCAGTAGTTTGGGTTTTTTTTCCCCCTACACACTTATCACAACACTGTACTTGTATCAGTAACCCAGACCATCATAAGCAGGCTTACCATGCAAAAGCCTACTGTAAGCAAGAAGCACATCATACCAGCGAAGCTTTAAATGAATTGGAAAAGCTGATCTTGACACTAAGTTTCTTCCATTCTATAAACTGCCAAAAAGGAACTTCAATTACCAAAAGCTATTTAAAGATCTTAAAATGACTACGATCCTTTTGTATAAAACTGTATCCTCTTGCCAGACTGTAAGTTGAGAGCAAGTTGGGCTACTCCTTTTTTCCCCTCCTCAAAGTGAAAAAAAACCCAGCAGGGAATACACTGATGCAAGTCCTTTCTTTAAAAGATACTACAAGATGATTTTGCTTGGAATAGCAACCTACAAGGAAAAAGTTTTAAGTTTTGTTGATACTTACTATTTGTTGTACCTGTTGGAAACTGATCCAATTTCCATTTCTGAAAATAATACTAATACTCCAGATTCTGAGATAAGATGGAGTAGTATTTGCTAGACGCATGAAGAAGAAACAGATTTACAGATCCATGCCATCAACATACAGACCATTATTTAAGTGTCATTACCTTGGAAAAGTCTTATCTGAAGCAACAGAAACGTTTTCAAGATCTCAAGCTCACCTCTACACTGAACTCCTTCCTCTGCATCAAACCGTCGCGCTAGGGTAACATTGTGGTAATTTCTTCTATAGTGTTTGGGTTTTGCCTCAATATGAGTAGCAAATCTATAGAAGTCAAGTACTTCTAACCAAGCACCAAGAGTTACGTACCAATGTACTGAAGATCTTGAGTTGATACTTGCTACTGCAGACCAGGGCCTGTATTCAAACCTGTAGAAACGTTTTGTATTGTGAGTAGAGAGTACTTAAAACAGTATTTGCTACTTCCTGGTTCAAACCGTGCTGCCTACATCTCTTCTCCCCTTCCCTTTTTTTTTTAAAGAAAGTCCCACTATTTCATTAATACGAAAAGCAATACTCTCCAAATTATTTTCATGTTCCCTTTTTCCATTAATATTACATCTGCTACAAAAGTATTTTATCTTGGTATTTAGCAAACACACAGAGAAGGCACAGAACAGTATCTGTTGCAGAAGCTGTTTTTTAACTTCCCCTACAACTCACTCTCTCCCTATAAGCAAGGGGAAAAAGATAGACTGGCGCTTCTTCAGCAAGCTTTAAATTTCCTTCTTTATAATAGTATATTTTAAGCCTTAATTAGCACATTGATCTTTTCAACAAAAATCAGAATGTTTAAAAAATTGTACATTAGCAAAAAGAAGAGGACTGGGAAACACGTTGATCTTGTTAATTACTTTGTCTGAGATCTACCCTCCTGCCTAAATTAACTAGTTGTAAATTAGTTCTGTAATTCAATGAAAAACTGGATAAGTGTGTTATTGACTGAACAACGTGCTTGAGCAAGTAACCTCATGAGAAGCTAGATGCTACCATGCTATCTATCTAGACAGCTTCATGCCTCCAGAACCTGCCACTGAGGTGTGATTCCCAGAGCTCACTGTAAGTATGAAACTGAAGAGATGTAAAGCTCCAAAGCAAGTCCAAAGCCTAATGCTATTTGTAAAAACAAACAAAAAAAAAACCCAACCAACAAAAAAAAAAAAAAGAAATGAAAATTATATTAAATAAAAATTATGTTGGGCTGCTGTCCATCACTGAACATATTCAGACAAAGCTATTTGAGAAAGCAGCTGTCTACTACTGTTGGAGAAGGGACATGCTATCACCAAGAGGAGTTACCTAAAGCTTGAGGAATGATCTTGTGGAACGTCCTCTGTGTAAATGGAACGTGGAGCTTTTATAATGGAAAAATATTTTTTTGGGGAATTCTCAGCCATTTTCTGCTGTAGATTTCTCCTACAGGGAAATGGAAAGAACATTATTAACAATCTGCTTCCTTCCTTTTGAAATTTGACTTGTTACAAACAGATATAAAGAAGATCTGTCCTTCAGCCCCAGGTGAATTTGGAGAATGCCAACGTTTGAATTCGGATGCTTGGCTGCAGATTTACCCCCATGATTTGGGTTCTATTTTCTGATTTGGACTGAAATACATACAACAACCTTTCTTTCCTTACCAAGGCAGAAGCTGATAAGAGTCTTGAAGGAACAGGTAATCACTATACAATTCCTACCATTTGATCTCTCCACTTAGGACAAAAATAATAGAATTATAGAATGGTTTGGGTTCGAAAAGATCTTAAACATCACCTAGTTCCAACTTCCCTGCCCTGTACAGGGACACCTTCCACTGGATCAGGTTGATCAAAGCCCCACCCAACCTGGCTTTGAACACTTCCAGGGATGGGGCATCCACAACTTCTCTGGGCAACCTGTGCCAGTGCCTCTCCACCCTCACGGTAAAACGTTCCTTCCTTATATCTAATCTAAACCTACCACCTTCCAGTTTTGTCCCATCACTACCTGCCCTTGTCAAAAGTCCCTCTCCAGGTTTTTTGTAGGCCCCTGTGAGGCACTGCAAGGCTGCTATAAGGTCTCCCCAGAGCCTCCAGGCTGACCAGCTCCAACTCTCAGCCTGTCCTCACAGGAGAGGTGCTCCAGCCCTCTGATCATCTTTGTGGCCTCCTCTGGACTCCCTCCAACAGGTCCATGTCCTTCCTACGTTGGGAGGTCCAAAGCTGGATGCAGTACTCCAGGTGGGGTCTCACGAGGGCGGAGTAGTGAAGGAGAAAGAAAAATTATAGTAATGATACCATTGATCTTTAGTCCTTTTCTTGGTTCCCCAAAGTATTAACCTGGTCTTTAGAGGCTGTGAATTTAAGCACTGCTTCCTCAGTTCTGCTACAGTTATACTGCTCTGTGGCACGTTAAGAATTTTTTTTATCTATTTAATGTTTTTTAGTAGATCAACCACTAGATGGCAGTTTAAGTTTGCTTTCTTTTCCACTTTTTTTTTTCTCCAGAGGTATTTTTCAAAGATCTGTTCATCAATAATTAAGAGTTGATGACTCCCATTGGGACTATGTTGGCGGAAAGCAAGATGCAGCAATATTTGAGTGAAAGCAGGCAAAAGTATAACCATTAAAGAGGGAACAATGACTATAATTTAAATAAGATTTGGGTGGTTGCAGTGTTTGCATAATCCCTCCTGGCATGCAAGAGCAGTAGAGAAGCCTGTGGCTTTGCTCTCCTGCTGTGTTTCAACAAAAATGGAAAATTGTAATGAACAGCAACATTTTTCCTATCTTTCATATTCACTCTCTTCTTACTCCCCTTTCCTCCATTCCTTTAAGTGGAATGCAGTCTACTTAAGGATTGCGTTGTAATGGAAGTAGTGTATCGCTTGGTAAACTCTGCGCTGGATTCTCCAAACCAAGATGCCTCTTGCTGCAAGTTCAGGACATAAATTATAACTTACTTCATATGCGTTAACCCAGTAAAGGCAGGTGACACACAGTAACCTGGACCATGTGAATTTTTCTTAAGGTTCCCTAGTTTCTGTATTGGTTGCTACTTCTGTAATAGCACAGCCCAATGCTCTTGTGTTTGTCTTCCCTCCCTGCCCCCTCCCTTCTAATTTTTTTTTTTTTTAAATACCTATCATTGTATTTTGGCTTAAAGATGGTTAAATAAGTTTTGGTATTAAGTAAACTCCTATGACCCTGCCTATTTCCTGTCCTGTCAAACCTTTCCTTGTAAGAATAACAGTGTCCTTTTATTTGGTGGAGTGTAGCATGATGATTTTGGCAGGCCCAACACTCTTGACTTGCATAAATTTGTGACCTCAAGTGCAAGAAAAGTGAATGCTTGCTTCAGTGCCTCATGGTTTCTGCGTAAAAAGAAAAGTGTCCACATCACTAACCATTACAATTTCTGAAGGAAAATTATCAGCACACTTATTCCACCTGATTGCACATGACTGCACTTCCAAAGAAAAGAACCAGAAATAAAAATAAGTATTTTGCACCTAGTTATGCAAGGTACCAAAAGTCTGCAAATATAGGGCAGACTGTACTGCCGTGCTGGTTTCTAGAATTGGCACACATGGCACTTCCCTCACTAACAGCTACTTGGCAATCTCCACCTCAGGAAAGATGTGATTCTGCAAAGTGTAAATTTGGGTCTGCTGCTGGGCAAAGAATGTCATTGCATGGCTAAAGGTTGCAGGACCGGGTCTGAAGTGAATTAATGTACTTATTTTCCTGAAGTTTCCCTACATTAACGGTGTGGTTATTTAGCTCTTTACCACTGAAGTGAAGCTTTTCCCCTACTGTGTTAGAACATTGCAAGAAAACTTTTTACCCTGCCAAGTCTGAAAACCTGACAGATTAATTTTATAATTCGAGAGCCCTCATCCAGAGAGTAACTACTGTATTTTAATATGTAAAATATGCTTAAACAAACACGTCAGCTGTATATGCATACTTACTTGTTTCCCCTTAGACTTTGATGTTTTTTTCATTATGTCACAAAAATGTAATATTAATCATTGGCTTTTTAGAAAACACTTGTATAGTTCCGTATCAATTGATATTGCTTGTAGCCTTAACATTTAAAGCTGATATCCTTGAACAGAAGTTGTCTTTTGACTACAGCAAAGGAATTTGTTTGGTTTTGTTTTGTAAAAGGAAAAAGAAAAACCAAACAGTCATGAATGTAGTATCTTTGGCCAGATTCTTTTAACATGAGCATTTTGTGGTTTATGGATTCCTAGTCCGAAAGGTTGTCTCCAAGTGTCCAAGACAAAATAACTATGTGTCCTAGTTGGAAGAAAACTTCCCCCTTCCTTTGCAGCTAGGCTGATTGTGCCATGTCTAGCAAGCAAGGTAGCGAGAAGTATCCGGTGCTGCCTTGCTAACGCACCTCAGTCCTGCCCACCACCTTCCCGCTGGCACTCTGGTCACTGCCACATTGCAGGTACCCTTCCTTAGGGTGCAGGACAGCATCAAAGACTCCCACTTGTCAGGTTTGCAGAGCAGCAAACACAAAACACCAGTCTCATTTACCTACGCTTCCACGTAGAAGTTACTGCTGTCAGCGAGCCAGACTGTCAGCATTACAGGTAATTCAAGCCGTTTCAGTTCTGCAAGAATAATATTTTTGTGTCCATCCTATCCTGTGACAGTGTATCATAGCAATACGTAGGCTGGCAGCAGTCAAAGAAAAGGAGGAGGTCTTTTGTTAGGTAAGAAAGTATGAAATTTCAATCCTGTTCTTACCTTTCTTCTCAGCTTGCATTAAGCCATAAGCAATGTGAGAAAACTGAAAAAAAAGGAATTGCGACAATGCCAGGAAAAAATGGATCCAGCAACAGAGAACTCATTGCCCTCCCCAGACTTAAAGAGATGACAGCTGAGTCAGAACAGAATGAGAGCTCTGACTTCATCATCTTGGTGAGGGTTTTTTTGTTTGGAGGGGAGATGTGCGGTTTTTTTTGTATTGGGGTTTGCTGTTGGGTTTTTTTTTTTTAAATATTAATCATATCAATTACACTAATAAAAGTTCTCCAGGAAAAACTTGATAAACCTCACTGCCTGGAATACTGCTACCAAATGAAACGCCTAACTGCTGCTCCAGGGAAGCAGCAAGGTACTGGTATTTTTGTCAAAACGTCATTCTTCACCCAAGTGCAGCACTCGACGTCTTGTTACCAGTTTCTAGCTAAAAGAGTCTTTAAGAGTGTCTTTAAAGAGGGCTTCACATTTCTGGAAGCACAACATATGTTATGTCCCACCCCAGGTCACCTGCACAGAGCCTCCAAGGCACAACTTTCCCAAATGCCAGCTGAATGCCAGCAAGACTGACTAAGAGTCAAAACAGACAAGCTTTCACCATCGTACCTTGAGCAGGCTGGAAGTCTGCTGTGTGGGAGAAGTAGCCTCTGTTTGCATTTACTTTTTATTTGTATGACCTTTGAGATGCTCAGCATTTATGGGACAGCCTAGACTGAGAAAAAAAACACAGCTCAGGCACTTCTGAGTAGTTTGGTTCCTACAGCAGGATTCTGGATTTTTCAGTCCTGTCTGCTGCTGGGTACCTACTTGCCAACAAGACCTGCCTATTTATTTTTACATCATTATTTTCTGCTAATAAAGTTGATTTTATAACTATGAGAACCTACATTAATACCAGTAACAACAAATTGGACTTCACCTCTGTCCCCCTATCCCTGAAGTCTGCTATTCAAATGTTCAGAACATGTGCTGAAGGCATGGCTATGTATATATTAAAGCATGCAAGTGATCACTGATGCTGGGATTGCATAAAAGCTAAATGAAAAATTATTATTCATTTGCAATTATGCCAAGAAATTTTGAGTAGCTGCCAAAATAATAGAACAGCTGGATGAAGACAGGGATAGGGTCCATTTAAGCTGGCACCCAGGCTAAAGAAATTAATGCAAAGCCACAGCCATGGTTGTCTGGAAGACTCAACTTTATCCCAGTGTTGGGCTGGTGCACAACATGCACTGATAAAGCAGCACGCCAGCAACATCTGCCCAGCAAATGGGTTACTTCTCCAGTTTCCATTAGATTTGAGCTGCTGGAGAACACCGAGTACCTCTAGAGCCACAGATCAGCAAAAACAACGCAACACTGAAACCAGAGGTGTCTGGCTGCGGTAGGATTGTTAATCATGACACTACCTTGTTGGTACTAACCCAGGTTAGGAATGATACTGGGGTTTACTACAAATACTGTGACTGTGCAAATAGAGTAGGTGTGGAGAAAGCTAAGGCTTCACTCCTTTCTTAGGATCCCTCCGGGTCTCTCTGGATAGCACCTTTTCCCCTCATGCCTTTGCTCAGTGATCTCTGCCTTCCGATTTGCCAGGCTTCCATTTCCCAGGTGTGCCATCAGCTAGCAGGCAGTGGTGGGAGTGCTTAAGGAGACAGCTGAAAGATTCATGTGAAACCTGCTCACTTCTAATGAACAGTAGAGAAATAATTTAAGCTCTGTTTAACTGGTGCAAAGGAAAAGTGCTTACCAATTAGGCATTAGAATCAAAATTAGATCTAAGAGCAAAATTCCTGGTTTAATACTCTAAAGCATATGCCAATAGCCCAGGGAAAACCTTTTTGTTACAGCTCCATCACACGTCTATTAAGTTGCCTTTTCCACTGCTGCCTAATGATAAAAAGTACATTACATAGCCTCACTGGCCGTGCATGTTCCCAAAGTCTGGTGCTCCTGCTGGCAAAGCTTTACTGCATTCCTGCATTACACAGAGCACTGTGCAAATGCTAAACAAAAGAAAATTACATCCAACTGTTAACAAAGACATGTTGGGTATTCAGATTTCCCCTTTTTCCCCATAGCTAAAGTGGCAGTCAGACAAAGGCTGCTTCTGAATCTTTGCTCATTGTGTGAGGCACAACTCAAACAATCACAAACTAGTACTAATCATGGCCTTCCATGGCTCTACCACTAATATTTTTAAAATTATTCTGCATGCTAAACATAATTTTCAGTGGTTGAGAACTGTGAAACTGATACAGCCCTCATCAGAACGTTAAGGGTACTGGCATTGCTTTAAAACTATCTCCATAGTCCCCTTCAACAGTTTATATGCACATAGATCTCCAACAAAAGTCGGAGGATTGCATGTATCAGTAGCTATGGAGGTATTTTATTCCCTCTGAAAAAAAAATAATTGGATTCATGTTTGTTAATGCCTAATACCCAAGGTCAAAAAGGGCATTCATATATTTGGCCAGAAGAATCTACTTGCAGAGATCAAGATGTCAGAAGGTTATGACTGATCAACAGTAGGTGCCCAAGGGATTTGAATGAAAACATTTGGAAGTCTTAAATCAATAGCTGTCAGAAGTCCTCTGTCCATAAAGGCAATTGTTTTTAGTAAACATCTGTTATCTGTTTTTAATTCACCTAAAGAAAATACGTTGGAATTAATTTTTATGGTTTTCTGGGACATCAGATCACTAATTGCCAAATAATTTTGGCACAATTAAAAGGAGTGACAGTCAGACAGGACACTTCAAACACTAGTTAGGGCAAATTCTGAGTGTTTGCCAAGTGTAATGCAATTGTTCAAGGTTTGTGCACTACTTACTAGTGAAAGATGACAAAATCTGTCTAAGGAGTAATTACTGACAGGCACAGCTGTGGGGTGGGACACACTATTAGCCTCATATGATCTGTATACAAGAAGTGATTAATATAGAATTACATCTGAGATACAGTACAGTCATAAGACTGGTCCTTCTCTCAGCGCTCCTTTTCTCCATCAAAATGAAACTTATAATGCTTCTGTAATTTCACAGACCCAAAGTTATTCCTAAGGGCGAGAACTAATCAGCTATGTCATAGTCTCCCCAGGGAAGCTGTGGAAACCCCTTTGGCTTGATGCAGACAAAGGAGGGAAAAAGCACACCGCAGAGAACAATCCCACATTGGCTGACGGGATGAGCAGATGACCTAACGAGTCTTTTCCATCTATAATTTTATTCTGTGGCTTTGATGCTGAAGGCCCTGTTGACATCCATAGTGCTATTGCTTTCCTGGAAGCTTTATTAAAAGATCTGGTTTGGAGCTTAGAATAACTAACACCACTGAGCAAATAACTCCAGTATGGGGTGACAGGCAACAAGAAGGCCAATGGGAACATGCCCCATAACGCTACTTGGGTTTATTGTGGCCCTTCACACCAGAATTCCCTGAAACACTTGCATCACTATATAGTAACTGCAATGGATGTCAGCATGCTGCTTACTTCAAGGCAGAAGAAATACAGTGCATAACCACGTATGGTACTGTATACCCAAGATCTTGTTCAGATTTATAAGCTCTCATGCCTGGCCTGAAGACTTTAGTTCATTAGGAAATGCAGGAATTCATCTAGAAACCCTCAGTCAGCAACAAACATGTTAATATTTCTTCTCTATTCTTCACCTAGTCTGTTACTATCAGAAGCCTACTTCCTCTTTGCCACAGCACGTCTTTATGTTAAGATGGGTACAAGCTCACAAGAGCCCCTTTGTCACATTTATTCTTCAGTTGAAAGACCAGACTTTCTACTTTACCCTGTTGCCACTGAAGTCACTTCTGGGGCAAACACAATTACAGTTATACCTCAAAGTACAACAGGAAGATTCACAATCTCTCTTGTCATCCAAAACTTGGGCTGAGTGACAAGGCTTGATTCTCCATGTGAGATACTTCACTAGCCTCTAAGGCAGAACCAGTTTGTGAAGAGTTTGTGTTGGTCCATAGAGTGGAGCTACTCAGCTAGCAGTCAGGTTTCCAACAGTTTGCAAAGCCTAAATATATTTTGCCAATACAATAACTAAATGCAACATGGTAGAAGGCAGCCTGCAGCAACCCAGATCTCAATCTAGAAATCTAGCCTGTGGAGCCATGGTGGTACCAGAGGAACATTCTGACTCAGCTGGCGCGGCTTCTCACATCTGAAAGAAACTTTGCCCATGGGAACTCACAGCAGGTCACAGCTCTGTTTCTCATGAAGTTGGCTACATCTGTTCCCTTTTATGCAAGAGAAACACTTCATTAGGGCCATACGTAACCTTCTGTTGGGCAATACTGGGCACTCCTGGTTTCATGAAATGATGAATCAGCGGGTCCCGTTATTGCTTCATACCTCATACAGTAAAGTTTTGGGTGGGTTCCTGGACAAGAATCTTGGCTCAGAAAGACATGTTTGATATGATAGCCTTGGACACAGCCATACAATAATTCAAACGCTTCTTGCAATGTGTACATATTTGCTTACATCAATAAGCATAAAATTAAAGCCATCTCTTTTGCTGTTGTATAAAATTATAAAAAAAACAACCACCATCATCTCTCTTGGAATTCAGGGGGACCCACCTCTCCAAACACACACATAAACACACCCCACTACGTAGCTCAGGAAGGTATCCTAAATTCCAGACCTTTCCATCTACTGCAGAGCAGCCCTGTGGAGAAACCTTCTCCAGAGCTGGAAGCTGACTGTAAGGGGTCCACACAGGCCAGCATCCCTGTATTGAGTGAATCAAACTGCCCAGGTATGCCAGGCAAAGCAGAATCTGGCAGTAAGTTGCTATTTTTAAAAGCCATGTTGGTATCTTCTTGAATGTTTCTTATGATTTCAGTATATAATTCCCTGGCTCTATCACAATCCAGTTTTCTCTCCAATTTCGAGAGTGAATTTGAAGTCTGAATACATTAGAGAGCATGAAGAAGCACTAGGCCTTTATGTAAGTACTGAAGGAGGCTGCAATTTTCAGAAATCGAGTGGGAGACTGACTGCTGAAAGCAGTAGCATTCAGATTGCAATTTAACAACAAAACTATTTTTAGAGTGAATGAATACAAAGCAATATCTTGAGTCTTAGGTCCTCAGCTGTCATGCCTCTCCTTCCTTCAGTCTGGGCTGAGACGGGGATGTTGGGCTAAGATGCTTGTGGTTACCCTTCATCCAACAGTAGACTAAATCCAGCACAGGTGTAAGTGGACACCAGGACTAAGACTTGCTTCTGCCACAGCTTTCACTCTTTATCCTACAACAATGAAATAATCTTTTCCAGTGACCCATACTGGGTCCCGTATAACTTCTAAGCATAGAGTTGAAGGTACAAATGGACATTTGGTCAGCACAAATCCACTCTCAGACTTCCCATGTCTAAACATAAAGTAGGCATTAGTAGAACAGGTAATTGAATACAGTGTCAGCTGAAAGCCTGTTTAACCAATCAGTCTCTCACTATGGATAAAAATTTTTGGTGGATAAATAGTTCTGTTCGTTCCCATTCTTACCCTTAAAGTAATATTACTGCTATAGTTTGTTCTCCAGAAAGCACTGCAGACCATGGCTTCACAGCTTTTTCTTTCTGCTAAGCGGCTCGCACAGATGACACACCCTAGCAGAGCTGGGCCTGAGCTTGGGAACATCAGCCTATTCCAAAAACCAAAATTCCCACATAACTACATAATTCACTGCTATCAAGTTACTGGGCTAGCCACAAATTGACTAATGTAATACTCACTGAGGACCAGGAGGTTGTAGCATGAGTGTTTAATTTCCAGGGAAGGGTGATTTGTCCTTTAGTATCACAAACACTTTAATTATCAACACACAAATAAGTACTAAATTCCCATCTGGCAGCCATGCACAGCACAAACAGAAGAGGGAATCTGCAGCCTTTAACTTGCAGGGATGCACCCAGACACGAGGGCCCTCTGAAGTCTGTCAGTGAAGTTTGTGCTACTGGTGCTTCCCTAGCTGAGGGGAACAGGCCAAGGACAGGAGAGCAGCTGGCACCCAGCACTGCTGCCACTCAGCACTGCTGCCCTTACTGTGACTGAAGAACATCACTCTCAGGTTGGGTATCACTCCCTCTCGCTTGCTGTTTTCAGCCCCTAAGCCAAACGGCAGCAGTTATCAAGGGCAATTCCTTTCACCCCACGCCTCACTGATAAAACAAAGCTTTTCCCGAGAAATCATTTTGGTCTTAGAAAATCAGTTTAGTCTTTTTCTAAGCTAGAAGGGTCTTCTGAAGTGCTTCTTGATCTTAGACTTCACCTCACTCATTACTTATCTCTTATAGTCTTTTAGCAACCAGACTGGTTCATAACCTGCAAAAGGAGACTTTGCTCCAGCTATAACAACAGCTTAGACTAGAAGAAGACAGGACCTACTTACATCTTCCTCCGTAGCTCAAACTCCTGAGCGCACCAATCCTGTTTTCTTCACCAGGCCAGCTCAACAACACTGCAAGCCCTCAGAAAGCAGGGGAATGAGAAGAGGCTCTAATCATTGGCTGCAGATGTTTACACCAGCCAGTCTCCTGCTAACTGCCTTTAATTGCCAGCATCCTCCAGCACAGGAGAGCCACATAAAGGTGTGCGGCTGCTAACAGCCACTTCTTGCTTATGCAATTTCCCAAGGTTATATAAAGTTTTTTTTTTGTACCAAGCAAGAAAGATTTGCACTACAAAATGTTAAAAACAACCCTTAGGTATCATGCTGAACATACCAGAGAAATGACTGCAAAATAAGGGACGGTCTGAACTCATTGATTGGAAACTTGCAGGGGGAGTTCATTGAAAGGCTGACCACCCTCTGCTAGGGCTGCTAATCCTCTGTGTAACAATCTGCTTTCTGAAACATGTTTCTACATGTTAAACCATAAAATCTAAGCTAGGAAGTTATCACCCTTCTCTGGATATTGCAATGCTAGCAATCTTTCTTAGTACTTGATTTGCACAGTAATCAGTGAAGAATTTAGTCCTAGCACTGTAATATCTCCAGCTAGCTGTTGTATTCACTACCTTATTTTATCTTATGAAAATAAAGATTAGTCATATGAAAATGGTTATCATACCTCCATCTAGAATGACTTTATTCAGTCTATAACTACAAGTCATCTTAGCGGCATCTGTAAAAAAATTAATTAATTTTGGAAGAGGTAATTTTTTAACACTGCTGGACTGCCACTCTGTTGGGCAGAGAGATTTCTATTGCTGGAGATGAGCACATTCAGTTTCCCAAAATCAGGCAGAGATGATAGGATCACAAGGGTTGCATGTACTTACTACGGACTTCAGAGAATATGTTTCTTCCTGTTTAACCTCTCACTCTCTCCCACTTTGCAATTACCTCTAGACTTCAGAGCTACCAGCAAGATTTATTTCATACAGCTGCTCAAAATAAACCATTTAGTTATTTGAGCTCCAAGTGCTCACCCTTTCCCACCTATGTGTGTGCCATCTATAGATGTTAACTGTGTTCTGTCTTAATATCCTGAAGATCAGGTGAGACTAAAAAGTCAAATCAGGTCCCAGAGCAGATCACAGACACAGAGTCTCTTCCTGCCAGCTCTGCAGAGGAGAAGCAGCAAGTGCCTTTTTTTTGGTGTCCATACTAGACCATGCAGTACTGAGAGTTCATAGATCAGTTTGTATTTCTATCCTCCCTGAAAAGAAATTTGGCTTTATACCACCTGCTGCTTCTGACCTGAAGGGACCAGGTACTATTGAAAAGGATGGAGGCGTTCATGTGCTAGGCTGCCTACTTTTGGGCACCATTTCATTCCCTAGAGCAACGATTCTCATGCCATTTAATGTCAGGAAGCAATCTGTGAAATGATGGTAAAAAGCAGAAAGAAACTGTGCATTCAAAGGAGCGAAAGGGCAAATAAAAATAAGGGACTGATTTTCCGAGTCCAACCTGATATCTATTTGGCTCTAAGTAAAAACCTCTGTGGTTTCACAGCATAAGGTGGTTGAAGGACTTTTTTTTTATTCTTTGTAAAGAGACAATTACAGCACTTTAGGTTAAAAAAAAAAAAAAAAGAAGTAAGAATCACTTTCCTAATTAGCTTCTATAACAAGGAGGAGGAGTGGAAAGGAACCCCTTGTACAGTATTGATTGAAATTGTGTCAAGTGCTGTGCAGTTGAACTGTTTTGCGGTGACGATACGCCATGAGCTAACTTTACTCACAGTTGCTTTCTCTGTCTGAGTGCCTAAATGTCTTCTAGTAAAAGTGCAAAGCCAGTGGTCAGCTTCAGCCAAACCGAACCAAGCGGTAAATGCCTAACAGCTGCAGAGCTCATCTATGCCTTTCAGGAAAGCAGGCAGGGAAAGAGAGGCGGGATTATTTGCCACCTAAATGAAAGGATGCAGCCTGAGCTTCACCTGTATCAGGCTGCAGCAAATGGGAGGGAGCTGCTAACGATGCTCTGTCCGTGTGGGGACTAAACCTGACCAAACCTTGGCTCTTCCTAGACTTAAAAAAAAAAAAAAAATCCACGTACAAGCCATGCCTTTAGGGTGCCAGACTGCTCCTGTTTCAGATACAAATTCCCACCCCAGTATCAGTGTTGAAAGAACTCCATGTATCAGAAACTCCACAGCGTAGTTTAGAGATGAGCTCACCTGTGACCTGTGGGAGGGCGACTCTGAAGTAGCTGTCAAAGAAAAAAGGTTACTTGAATCCAAAACTGGAGAAAATCTTTTGGTCACTTTAGTAAATGGTAAGGTATGGGAGAGTTGGCAAAATAAGAAGAAACCAGTGAAATAGCTGTTAAATAACAGCAATTAACTTCCTTAGCTCTGTTTTCTGGAATAAGATGCTGAACTTGTTCATTTACTCAGGTAGGTGGGAAAATACTGTCACCAGGTGTCATATGTGCTGGGGTGATGGGAAAGTGTATGAGCAGGAACCAATCAAATGCTTGTAAAACAGTTGGACAGAACATGACATAACGCGCCAGGTCCAGCTAATGAACCTGCTTGAATTTATAGGTGAATAAAAGATGTTACGTTATGGGTCATTTGAGTTCTCAAGTAGCAGGTCAGATCTGTGGAGTGGCAAGTATAGCATCATTATTGAAATAAGTGTTGGCAAGTATTATGAGTCTGCCCTTATGTTTAGTAACATTTAATTTTATAAGTGGTTCTGGATGATATCAAGTAGCTGTTCAGTCAATTAACTGCACACAAAGAAGTGACTACAGAGGCTGGACTGCTGGCACAGGATCAAGACACTCCTGGGCCGGTGGGATGTCTCTCCATCCATAGAAATTTGTATTTGTTTGTTACTTGTGCTCTGGCCCTCTGAGAGCTCAGGGTAAAACTCCACTGACCTATCAAGTTCTGCTTCTGTGCCAAACTATCTTCATCCACTGCTTCAGCTGCACGGCACCTGTCTCACACCCAGGCCTGTCGGTATTGCCAAGTGATAATCTCAGCGCATCTGCCTGAGCAGGATGCAGGCTGTGCTGAGCATGGGTGAGATCCCGGGGGCACTTTGAGGATTCGGGGTAAAATCTCGTTCCAGCAAAATCAATGGGAGTTTTGCCATTGACTTTGGTGGGGCTGGACTTCATTCATGAGGCGCCGACAGTTAGAATCAATGTACCAGCCCCGCAGGCAGCCCACGCAGAGGTGTAACTGATCTCACACTCTTGCCTCTCAAAATGAATCCCCTGGCTCAGGCCGAGGCCTGCAGAGAGCGGCTTCCCCGGGCCAAGCCATTTATCCGGGAAACACACCACCCGGTCCTGCGCTGTAACCCCGGGGCCGAGCGGGGCCGACTGTGCCTCCGCCACACAGGCGGGACATGCAGCCCTGGGGAAAGCCAAAAGCTCTGGGTGGTTCTGCACGGCAGCGAGCTGGTCCCTCGAGCAACAGCAGCAAGGGCAGATTTCCCGGCTTGCACCATGCCCAAGCCAGCCCTCGGCAGCCTTGGCACAGAGGCGGCACAAGCCAGCGTCTGAGCTGGCGTCTGCGCAAGGGGCTGAAGCCTGGCCCGTTACACGGCAGGGAAACTGCCGCAGCGGCCAGCACTGACCCTACAGCTGCAGAGAGGCCTCTGGCCCGAGTGCCGCCTGCCATGTGTGCTGCCCTGGCTGGATGTTCACTTATTTAAAAAGAAAAAAAAGGAGGAGAGAAAGGGAATCCTGCTCCATTGTCCTACTGCAAGTGGAAAAGGGCTGAACTAATTCAAACCAAACTCAGAACAGAAACTCCTCCCAGGCGGAGACATTTTTCTGTCAAGTTTCAGCCCTGGGAGAATTTTTACAGCTGAGCAATAAACTCTTGAAACAGAGGGTAAGGGCCTCGCTGGCTCCGGGCTGCCAATGCAAGGAGCTGCAGGGAGACACAGGCAGCCCTTAACCTGCGGGAATGGGTCAGGCTGACGGGCAGCTGGCTGTACGGGGGAGGGAGGGGGTTAATCGCCACAATTGCCCAACAAACATTTCCTAATATTGTCACTTTTTACCCACAAGTTACAATTTCTCTGTTACTATAGAGGCAAGATGTTGATACTGGATTCATTTTCTGGGTTTTATTCCTTTTTGTCATTTTTCCCATGAACTAATAAGCCACAGTGGATTTGAAAGTATGAGCAAATGTGAACACTATACAAAGCACTTTTATGTTCTATTGACATTTTCTTCCCACCCTAATAATTTAGAGCTGTTAACATAAAAAAAAAATTAAGATGATCATACTTCCCATCACTTTCATTTCCCAAGTTTATGAAGGAAGAATCATGAGTAATTTCCCATAGTTATTGTTTGCAGCACAACACATGGTCTCAATTACCGGGGTAAGAAACAGAGAGGGTATTGGTGAGGATAAATGATTTATCTGTGCATTTCTTTCAAAATTCATTTTCCATGCCATAGTTTCTATTATTTTGATCAACTATCATCTTTCTTATTTCACTTTATAAACATAATCCAACTATTCCGAGCAGGACCGTGGTCACTAGAGATCAGTTTGCTGACATATTTTTGGAGCAGAGAAGCATACACAGAGTGACCCTCCACCAAACCTACTTGCTGCTAAAGGAATCTACTCAAGAAGGGCAGATCTGGACAAATCTAGACTTAATAGGACACAAAATAACTCCTGGCTTTCACTTTTTGACTCATTTCCAAGGAAAGAGAAAAAAGGAGCAACAACTACCAGGATCCACACCCACACAGAACAAAATTCTGTGCATTAATATGCATTTTCTTTCTGGCAGGTGGAGGTACTTCACTCGCCTTCACACGACTGGTGCCTGACAATGCCGTTTCTGCAGTAACATGGTGCCGGCTGCAGGGCCGAGGCTGAGCTCGCTGCATGAGCTCTGTCTCTGGAGCAGAGGCGCGAAAGCCTCGTGGGACGTGGGACGTCGCTCCTGCACAAGCAGCGGCCAAGTACCATCGACACATGACTCTGCTGACCCAGCGCGTGCTATGAAGCGGCAACTTTAGCACAGATCACAGCAGCTCAGACGTGGCAGAAAAACTGGGTATTATTTCACTTTGGTTTTGCAGTAGATTTACAGAGTGTGCTACTGCCTGGCTGGGATGGGCTGGTGGCACTGCTGAGACTCACAGCGAATGGAGCTTGGTTACTTGCAGCTTTTGCTGGGATGGGGCATTCAGCTGGCATCAAAGGCAGGTTTTATTTCTCTTTCACCCTGCCCGTCCGTTCAGTGCTCAAAGCACAATGTTCAGCTACTTCTCTTGTAGGACTGCTCCTGGTTAGAGATGGTGCAGGACATGAGGTACTTTATGCTCAGGAGGCTGGTGGAGAGGTCCCCCTGCATAAATCCTTTACCAATTCTCTATTTTTCAAAATGAATTCCAGGCTGGTCTGTGGGGAACTCAAGACTGTGCTTTTTTGTTAGCACAAATGGGCCCAACACAAATAATTGGTCTTTTTCACCAGAGAGTTATGCAACTCCTGCCAGACTTGGCCTTCGACCTGGGCCTGGCGGTCACATTGGGACCCACAATTTCCTCCCATGGTTTTATTTGTGCTGTCACTGTGGAGAAGAAAACAGTCGTCTTCCCAGCATATTTTGGGATATAGGAGTGTGTCGTAGACATATGTATGGGTGACAACATAATTTTTAATAAAAATCAGTCCCTAAATGACATAATCAATTCACAAGGCAAACACATAATGGGCAAGTTCACATGCAGCTGGCTTCATTGAACAGTGAACTTTTGAAACACAGTTCTGCTTCCTGGTACACAGCATCTTGTCTTTGCTTTGAGAACATGTATAGCAGATATTTTTCAGCCTTTTTTTTTCTCCCTTTCCTTTCATTGCTAGGTGCTACTTTCAGTCTTAGTCCATGCAACACAGACATAACACATGGCTTAAAAACTAAGACCAGGTCTTTTCAGGACCTCCACCTCACCAAGCTTTGCTGTGCCATACAGCAGCTCTCATGGCCTGAGTCTCCACTTGGGATACCCCAGCTCTGGCCTCATGGTGCACCACACCACAGTTGTACTCTAGGAGCAGAAACCGTTGCTGGTCTAACATGTGGCAGCATCTCACCTCTGTGGTGCTTTGATGTAAGAGCTCTACTAACAGCTAGAGGATCTGGGAGCTTTACATCCTTTGTCACAGCTACGTCTCCCCAGTGCTGTGAGGACGCTGAGATCTGGAAAAAAGTATTGGGACATCTTTTACAGGAGCAGATTTGAAAATTGGAGGCAAAAACTGATAGCAAAGAGCTTTCAATAAAAGAGATTTATGCCTCTGGCAAGTACAATTTCAACATGTGGAATGGGAAATCTGTTAAATTCTTTCTTGGTCAGTTACCTTTTTTTTCAGATTCACTGAATGAGGAATTGTCTTTAAGGACTTGTTAATCTACACTCCATACTTGCTAAGGTCTCATAACGACCTGGTCCCGACAGGCCTTGGGGTTTGTGCTGTTTGGTTTATTTGGTAACTTCTTACCAGCCAAAGTCCTGCAGACAGCTTTACAGTTGTTCTGAAAGTGCTGGTTGGCTCAGGAGCGTCAGCTGATGGGAAGGCTTTGCATTAGGGCTGGTAGCCTTGCGGAGCTGGCTACCGCAAGGGCAGATGGCTGTTGATTCACATCTAAAAGTCTTTTGAGCAGCCGCCCTGCAAAGCCAGCGCTGCCGAGTCACTCATTCCCTTTCTCCTCTCTCCCAGTTTCCTGTTGTTTCAGCTTTGCACTGATGTGAATACAGACTGACAGTGCGGTTCCCTTCGTATTCCGCGTCTGCTCTGTGCTGGCACCTTCCTTCTCTCTTCCTGCCCATCCCTCCCATCACGTGTTTCTCAACGCAGCAGCAACTTGTGCTATCACCTTCTTCTCTGGACTCAGCATTTATATTCCCAGTTCAGCTGTTCGCATTTTGCCTGATAGTTGAAGCCAGCTCCTGCTCAAATATTTTCCATCTACAGTTTATGTTTGGCGCAAAAAGAATCTCATGATCAAGGAGTTTAATGATGATACATATTTTTTTATTTAAAAAGACAAGTTCATGTCTGGAGATCCCTTTAAAGTGCCTGAATGAATCTAAAGAAATCTGCATGAGAAGTTTTTTCAGCTCTTTTCCATTTATAAGGTATCTGTGCCGCGGCAGAGCTGGCAGCCCTGGCAAGCCGAGACTCGTAACCCTGTTGGGCACCTCTAGGCTGGAGAACTGGCACCACATTGCTCTGAACCTCTGCAATTCAGGTAGAAAGTCCATTTCCCCACTCACGTAGATTCCTTAGCTAAATTTACCCCTCAAAATGCAAACACAGAGTATACACTGGATCATTTTTGCATAAGCCAAACCTAAAATCAGTGCACTCCAGGCTTGGAAATTGCACGTGCAACTTCACATTAAGAGTTGGAGGAAGGCTTAATTATTTGGAGGATTTACGGTTCAGCACAAGCCGTGTCAGACTGCCAGCTGGACACGCACGTGCCCTGCTGCTGGTGCAGCATCACGGGCCTGTGCTCAGCGCAGGGCAGGGCTTTGGGCTCCCACCCTGTGAACCGGTTTCTGCATGGTTTGTTCTTGGGACTCACCTCTTTGCTCTGGTTGATTTGTTTTTACAGTCAAAATTCAAAATCAAAGCAAAACTCAGCCAAAGTGCCAAGATTTCCTGGTTACAGGTGGAAACCAAGCAAAGAGCCCAGGGTTTGTATGGTTTCAACCTAAAATCATAAATCATCTCTTATTCTCCTAAAATTTGTTCCAAATTTACTCAAAACTTGGCCCAGATTTGCCTGAAACTTGGCCCAGGATTGCTTGAAATTGAGCCCAGCTTCAGAGAGAGGTTCATGAACCTCAACAAACCTGGCCTGAGCCTTGAGTTTGTAATGAAACCCAAAACCAGTGGAGTTTCACCTGGTTTGGGTTTGGTTATAGACATTTCTCACGGCTCTAGTATTTATTATGATTACAATAACAACACGCTTATACAGAGCTGCAAGCACACACACAACATTGCAGAGTGAAAAAGTCCAGACAGCTTTCCTACCTGTCCGAGCTTACCGGCTGAATTATGTACTGCGTACAGCTACAGTCAAACTCCGTCCCACAAGAGCTGCTTAAAAAAAAAATAATTTCTCCTGGGTTGTCACAGATATTAAAAAAAAAAAAAAAAAAAGGAAAAAAACCCAAACACCCTGAAGCACCTCACATAGGAATGACAGGAATAAAGACTCAACCTCCAAAGAAAACTAAGTGGTAGCCCTGTTTTCTTGGCTGGTTCATCCAGCAGCCTGAGAGACGAGCCGGGGAAGCTGGCAAAGCCCAGGTCCTGCTCACCAGTAGTGTCACTTTTGATTATCTCCATGCAGCCTGCTGACCTGGATGCTTACCTCAAATCTTTTTTCCAGCAGAAAACTACCAGGCACTGTTGCTCTATTTTTATTTATTTTTTTTTTTAAACTGATGCTGCTACATCTGCAGTGGCAGCATCCCGTGCTGGGTACCTACAGGGACGGCCACCTCCGGGAACGTGTGCTGGAGCATGGGGCCATGCCCCTGGCTTTCTGAAGAGTGTAGGGAGGAGGCAGAGCTCCACCAGGCTCCATCTGGGACACGTTTGGTGCAGGGGGCGGTTCCCATGGCTTTTTGCCTGCTGGGGCTGTCATGGCTCATGAGCCCAAGGACACCTCAGTACTTCGAGGCTGCCCCTGGCAGAACGGCCACTGGCTATGGGCTCTCCCAAACCCAAACATCTGGTTCTCAGTTCCTGCCCTGTAAACCAAGGATGACAAACACATCCCGACCTCACAAGGGTGTAGCAAGGCTCACCACACATATCTGTGAGGCGCTCACATCCTACAACCCTGGGAGCCATAGAGAAGCTCATAAACAAACAAACCTGCAGATGTGAGAGCCGAGCCAGGGCTGGGCCCGCGCTGCCGTTGTGTGCAAGGGGAGGGTCCAGCCTAAGAGAGGGAAGGAGAAAAAGCCCTTCCTGGGTATTCAGCAAAGGTTTAACACAGTGTGACTTCAGCTTGGAAGCACTGAGATGTAGTTATCTGTCTAGGCTCTTCAGAAAAAAAACCACATCCATTTTTACATACAGATATGAGCGTGTGCGGAAGCAGGTTGAGGACTCAGCTGTGTGCTAACAAGCAGCGACAGCACACGCTGGACTGGCCAGCACCAGCACGGGGCTGCAGCCCAGCCTGGCCAGCACCTTCCTGCTGGCCAGGCAGCCCCAGCCTCCACGGCCGCCTCCTGCCATCGCTGCGCCACACAGGGGCATGTTAGAAAGAGAAAGGAGAGCCTGAAATACAAAACCAGACACTTTGGTGACCTCTCCAGCCTCAAGGTTCCTCCGCTGAACTCAATGGGAAGCTCAGAACTGAGGAGTTGGCTTGGGTGTGATATTCCTCAAAAGCATTTGTTACGAGGGTGTGAAATGTTTGGCAAGTTTTAAGGACAGCAGAAGTAGATGGTTGGAATTTGTTAGAGCTTAAGTCATCATCAGCATCCTCAAGGTTTTTGCTGCGCAGGAAGATGGCGTCATCTTTGGGCAATCCAAAGCACATAGCCTACTCCAGAGGAACCAGATGTTGCCCTCAAAGTCTCTCTGGGGGCACCAGGGCCTTGGCGAAGCACGCACTGAATGCAGCAGCACCACAGAACCCTGCCGCTGCCCACCTCCACCTTCCCGGCGCCAGTAGCGCCTCTGCCTGCTCTGAAAGCAGCGGTGGTGCGTCTCCCTCTGCGGGGACGGCTGCTGGCCGCTGCAGCGCCCGCATGGGGACCCGGGAGTAGCAGCCCAGGAGCACAGGGCACCAGGGCCGGGGCAGGACCAGCATCCACAAGTGAAGCAGAAGCCACATGTGTTGGGGCATTTTGGGCCACTGAACGACTGCAGCAGTCTCCTCCCTCTCCTTTTCTTTCCCTCTTACTACTACTGCAACCTCTGCAATTATTTGCATTTTCATTAGTGTAAACAATGGCATATTTTGCCCCAAGTGACAGCTGTCTACTCACCCTGTCTTAAGTTTTTGCACCATCCAGAAACAGCGAGATCCCTCAGGTGAACGTGACATCCCGGCCCCACGCTGCCAATGCACCGTTTGCACGCAGAGCCCTCCGCGCAGACGTGTAACCGCAGGAGCTTGCACAGGGGCTGCATGGGTTTCCACAGGCATCCAACACACTCGGGCCATGGGCAACAACTAGAAGCTCTGGGATGTTCTGAACACAAGAGTTTTAGCCGAGTGTTTTACTGTCAAGACTGTGATAATATGAGGGCTTACTCTGGGCGAATACTCTGGTAGGACACTGCCAACCTGGATTTACTGGATTAACCTGCTGTACATCATATCTTGGCCTTAGCTGCTGGCCACTCCTGCAAGCAGGAAGCCAGCCAAAGCAGAAAAGCTTAAAGACTTGCTCCAGGGAGAGGGTGAAGTAGGCAAGATCCCGGGCCCAGACATCCCAGTTTTGGGAAGCTGGTGTGTCCCGTTAGCTCCTGTCCTACCTGGTGTGGGGCAGGTGGGCTGTGAGAGGGGCACACAGCTCCTGCAGCTCCACAGGCAGCCCTGGTCTCGTCAGCAGCTGAACCCCAGCTTCCCCTCTGTAACTCAAAATACAGGATTTTCTTGTCACAGCAGTGAAGTTGGAAGGGGAGAAGCTGTCTCCTCATCTGGTGCCACTCAGAAGGTAACAAACAGCACTACAGTTACAGCAACGTAAACTGTAACCCTTGCTCATTTTGGCAGAAGCCATCAGATCTGCAAGAGTGCTGGGGAAGCTTTAATGGTTCAAAACCAGCGTCAGTTTAAAGGGGGAATCCTAAAAATTCCTTCACAGCATATGTCAATTTTTAAAAACAGTGAGAAGGCTTTTGCAATGCCAGCACCACTGCCCCCAGGTTGGCCCAGAGCAGCAGGTTTGCAAGCTGCCTTGCACCACTTACCTGTCGTGGTGCTGCCGGCAGCGACCGGCGGTGCCCAAACTCGGTCCCAGGAAGGTGTAGGCAGCTGCCAGGCAACAGCCGTGGCATCCTGCTCTTCAAACAGCTCAGGCCTGCCTGTGCTGAGAAGTCTTGACCAGACGAGCTCTTCCAAAGCACAAAGCTGAACGTGAATCACAGCACAGAATATTTATCTTAGAGAACACCTGAGTGCGACCCTTTGGGACCTGCCGTAAGAGAGCAAACACTTCGGGTCCTTTGAAAATCAGCTTAAAAGAGAGACTGTGGAAACAGCCACGTTCTGCCAAAATACACGTCAGCTGTCAGTTTTACAAGATACTGTTAGAACACACAACAAGAGAATGATTCGGTATGTACAGTAACAAGCCATCTTTGTTAAACTCCGCTAATGAAAAGTTATATTTATTATCCATGCAGGCATCTATGCTGAGTCATATGCACAATTGCAATGAAGAGAAGCCACACTTATTTCAATTAAAGATTTCACCATTTCCTTGAATTTGAAAAATATCCTTTAATTGCAAAAGGATACACATTCAGAAAGACCTCTACTTCAGACTGTCTAGTGCTTCAAGTCATTCTGGGGGATCCCACCATCAAATCAAGCACAGGAAATTCTATTAAATCACACTGTAGGTTACAAACCACTTTTAATTGCAGTTCTTGCGCAATATTATTATGCAACCTTTGTGCTTCACCGAGAGTCTAAGGAAACTGCAGAAATTCAAACTAATATATATATAATTGTACACATACAGCAACTAAAACTGACAGGCAAAAATGACATACCAGTTAAAGGGCACTGCTGCAGAGAGACAGATGAATAATTGCAGAAGAAAATGGATTTTTCTGGGCAGATCAGTACAACAAGACTGGGCTTTCCATTTTTAAATCACTAAAAGAGATGCTGTCAAGTTTTCTTGTTTCTGCAGCATAACAAAGGTGATTTGCAGAACTGTGCAGGCAACACTGGGGCTGCTGGAAAACAATCAAGGAGCGTTTGGCATGATAAGGTGTTATACAGCAGCTTAAATGCTAAACCAACTCTACTGGACAGAGTCCTGACAGCTCTTTCTGAAATCATTTTTCTCAGTTCCTCTCAATGTTTAAGGGCTGGAGAGAAAATACTCAAACCGTACACTTAACTATAAACCATATGATCTTGCACACTGCCCCTGGCATTAAAAATCACTCCCAACCTGCTGAAATTAGAGTGCCATTTACAACTGTAAAGCTCTGATTATATTTTGCCATAGTTACGCAACATGTGGAAAAAATACACTGTTCAACATTTTGGCACACTAATAAATAAAATCCAGACATGGTCTCTTAAAAACATCAAAGTAACCCTGTGCACAAGCTCCTTTTTATATAGTTATATTTGTTATGCAGAAGCAATCAGAGAGTTGAAAGCTAATTACACAAAATATTACAATTTGCAGAGAATTATTACAGAATGTTTCCCTTCCAAAGCTATTATAGCTCAATATATGTTCCCTCTATCAACTTCAGTGCTGTCCAATCGGCAGTTTCAGCGGCACCACTTGCTTCAGTTTTCTTCCAGATTTTATAGCATCCCACCTCAGTACAATGTTCTGCTGCTGCTAAAAGATAAACCACGGCACTTGCGTGTACAAGAACAAGAACACCCGCATCGTCGAATACTTCATTTGATATTAAAACCCAGCTACAACTTGTAACAGCCTTTGGTATGGATTATGCCTTTGTTACCAGTCTTGGACTATTTGACAATAGCTGTTGAAGCAGGGGGTAAAAGACTGGAATATCTTAAGTTAAGGCAGTTTCAGCAAACAAGACTTTTCAAATCAATTAAATGTGTTTCCTGTATAATGATTTAACATCCACTTCTGCATGTTTTGGCTATCAAAGTTACTTATTGACAGGATTATTCAGATCAAGTCATTGGAAGTGTTCTGATTTGCTTTCTGGAGCCACACAACAATCTTACAGAGGTCCACTGCTGTTTAGATTTGTGAAGGTTTCTGTATTTCTTCTGTTCTTCCTTTGCCTGAAGAATGAACAAACAGCAGCAGCACACCTTCAAGAAGAAATCACCTGTGCACACAGATACACAACCAACCCTACCGACAGTGCCTGAAACATGAGAGCTCCGTTTATCACACTTTTAGCAAGAACACAAGGCCACAGAATAAACTAAAAAAAAAGACTGTTTTATTGTGACATTTATGACATTGAACCCTTGTTGATATGAATGACTATGGGTACTCTTGACACGTTACATAATGTCATGGTGTAGGATGGCACTGATTGTCATCTGACTTTTGAGAATGTTTAATGGTCCCTACTGACCTCAGTGCATTTTGGCGAGTCACAGAAACTTTATCATCAGGTTTGTGTATACAGTTAACAAGTAGTTGGTCTTATAAGCACCATTACAAACCCTCACATTAAGGGTATTATTAATCTAGTTTACAAATGCTTCATTGATAAAAATAGCACGATTACAGTATACACACACTTAATTTACATGTAATGTATTATAGGCATAACTGAGATAAACTACTGAGCTAACTTTGGTTGATTGAAGTATTTAGACTGAATAATGGCAATTTTGGCTTCTAAGTTGTGTAAATATTACAGTGCATTTATAAATCTAGGTTGAAAATTTACTAGCACCAAATGGATATCATAAATGGCTGACCTAGTAAGTTGTAGTTGGAGAAGCGAAGTTTAAGAATTACAAAAATAGAGCTGTCCATCAGTTGAAAGCACATTCTTGTACCTCTGCTGAAATGATGACGTGTCTCAGCATCAGTGGCCAACTTCCAATGATACAAGTCCCAGTTTTCAAGATTCAACATATCAAGGTAGCTCAGCTACACATAAAAGCCTGAGAAAGTGGTTGATTTGAGCTAGGGTATTCATCCTGTACCTTGTTTATGTAATAATATAATAGTGCTCGTTGATACACGTGTACTCATGTAAGACTGTACCTATGATATGGAGAATCTGATTGGGAGAATATTCAGTCCTACCTATCTATCTTTGGTTTAATTATTTGGTCTTTGGTTGATGAATTAATGAAGCAATATCTGAATTTTCATTTTCAGGTTATCTCCCAGCTCACCACTGAGGTAGTCTTTGTCATGTTTCTCTTCAAGCTGGTTAAGTTCCTTCTTTTTATAGAGTGGAATACTACTGATTTGTAATGAATAGTTTCCAGGCACTGGCTTCTTCTTTGTGAAATGAAGGTAACTTATCCCGTCCTTCTTATTGATTCTAAAGAAACCATCTTCATTTCCGGAGTCAATTAAATATCGGTTGTGGTTTGTCAGTGTTGTGAGGGCGGGAAGCAGTTCCAGGATGCGATCTTTGTTACTGAGATCCGAGATGTTGATGGAGAAGACTGCTGCTTTCTCAACATCCCAGCTGGCGAGACTGATTGGCGGCTCCAGCTCTTGCTGATCCTGCACAAGAACAAACGATGTTAGTTGGCTTTGTCAGAGCGTTTCACATGCGCCTGTGTGTATGTATTTTTTACTGAGCTCATTCATTATTAATTAAACAATTTTTGAAAGGAGTTTCTGTAATAGCATATGTAAGATCCACTGTTACGGGCTTAGGACTTGTCAGGATAAAGTACGGTCTTTGTCACTGTTCCTGCGTGGGTAACGGGAGCCTGAGACACACACCGAGAGTTTCTGTGTGTGGGTCCCACTGCCCGACAAACAAAGCCTCTCTGTGCTTGAGGTCTGTGATAGGTCTCCTACAAAGAGAGCAGCAAAGGCACACTCTTCCTCTCTGTCAGGGGAACCACAAGCTAACACGAACAACAAGGTGCAGAAGAGAGCAGGGTCTGTGGGGGAGGTATGTGATTCAGGTGGGAGTTTTCTGCTCTGGAAGATTTGCTTTGTTTAGTTGTGGAGCCAGGGCAGCCCGCAGGCGTAGCAGGATGCTGGAAAAGCAGCATTGCCCCTCACCTCCGAGTGATGGTGACTGGGCTCCCCCTGAGTCCCCGGTGCATGAGTCACGCTGCAGTGGCAGAGTGATAACATTTCAGACAGCACCTCAGCTGTAACATTTTCATTTGGAAAGGAAGGGAAGCTCTACGTCACCTCTGAGACAAATCCAGCACTAATCACAGAGAGTACTGAAACACATTGAAGAAACAGTTTACAAACTGACTCTGCCCAAAATCAAACATCCACACTCTGCTGGGCAAAAACACTCTCCTGTCTTCCCATATTAGCAGAGCACTATGCACTGACCACCTAACAGGAACAGCTAACAGGCTTCCAAATTTCCTGCGTTTGTGCATGGAAAAGCAAGCTCTTGGCACGTACTCAGGAATAGAGAGTACAAGTGACACTTAGCTCAGGGTGGTGATGGTGTGGCAACATTTTATAGAATCATAGAAGAGTTTGGGTTGGAAGGGACATTCAAAGGTCATCTAGTCCAACCCCCCTGCAGGGACATCTCCAACCAGATCAGGTTGGTCAGAGCCCTGTCCAACCTGGCCTTGAATGTTTCCAAGGATGGGGCATCTACCAGTGTTTAGTGTCTCTTGGTTACATCTAGAATGCACACATTTGCACACCCAGACACATACTTTCAGCTGAATGACAAATACCTGCACAGCCTAGAGACCTGCCGTGACATGCTGCTTCTCTGGCCAGGTCAGGGCAGATCCCTTCACCTGTAACATCACTGTCATCTTAGGCTGGATGAAGAAGTGAGAAATCAAATGACTGTGGACTTGGTGACACTTCTCCTACAAGCTGTTTACAGTTTGCTGAAGTCTGTATATAATTAATGTGAACAATAAGGTTTAAATCCAGTGATTTGTGCTCAGCATTGGACTGGATGACCAGATTGGGCATTTCTGACTTTATAATGCGAGGAGTTTGAATTTTGTGCAAGAGGGGCTAGAGTACCATTACATGTTACAAGATCATGCTTCTACCACAACTTCTGCACTCATACTGGGAGGTGTGGTGCTGGAAGCCCAGCTGAAGAACAAACAGAATTACAACCACCTCCATCCCATTGTGTCTCACTGTCAATTCAGAACAAACCCCAGCAGGGGAAGTTTGGGGAGGGATTTACTTTAATGCTTTTTTGCTAAACATTTGCTAAGAACTAAAGCAAAATACTTCCCCTAAGGATGAGTGAAAAGGGATGCCTATCCTATGCAAAACTTGTCACACATTTACATTCATGTAAAGGTAAGTGCTGAAACCACTTATTAATATTTGGTTAATAAAAAAAAGCCAATTACAACAGCTAGGAAGAAGTGGAGCTGTGTGAGCATCGCAATCAATGATAAGCACTGTGTGCGGCCTCGCTGGCAGCCTCAGCCCTAGGATGGCAAACTGGGTGACTGACTGTGAGGGTCTGGAAAAGCCCCAGGAAGGGCTGCAGCACTGGACTCCCCGCAGGTGAGGTGTTTGTGTCCAGAGCTCTGTGTTTGCTTTGGAGAGGGCTTCAGCCCCAGACACACAACATGGTGCTGCTTGACAGGTTCCACATCCTCCCTGACCAATGTGTCCTGCCTTTCTGGCCACAAGGTCACACAAACATTTTACATACCTGCCGTCCTCTGACACCAAGAGCCTGCTTTGCTGGGGAGTGGACTGCTCTCTAGACAGCTGGATGGGCATTTATTTTAGTGTTTGATGTGACATAGATACTAGGTATGCAGGGGCTTCAGAGGATGACCTTTGCCCAGTGACAGCGAACAACTTCAGAAAGCCGCCACACAGACTCCTTGACATCCAAAACCAGCTCTTTGGTCTGCTTTGCTTGAGGTGTACATTGTTCCTGTGGGGCTGTCTCTTGGCACACCTCCTTCTGAGACAAGTAGGTTCGCAAGACAACTGCAAACCCTCTCCCCAAAAATGAGTCACTTACCTCTGTTTCATTTGCAGTTTCATTAGCGCTTCTGCGCTTCCTTCCTCTCTTGGGATAGCCGTTGATTTTACATTCATAACAAGCTTCTGGAGAGAGGGAGTTGTCATCTACTTCTCCACTGAGTGAAAGCTCTTGTCCTTGACCTTTGCCTAGCCCCACTCCAGAAACACAGTGTCTGAGGAAGGAAGAAATTCAAAATTAATTCCAGTGAGACACAGATCTTATCAAAAGCTGACTGGTGGGGGACTGTGAATACAAATAATAAAGCAATGATGTTGCACTTATTTCTGCTGAAGTTAACAGGCAAAATTTGCACTGAATCACAATGTAGCTACCTCTGATTTCAAGAGCCTGGCTCCATAAGGCTTTGCCTAAGAAAGACCTGCCAATATTTAACAGTTTTAAAAACACAGTCTTAAGCTCTCAGAAGTTGTTAGTAATTTCTGTTGTCCAACCTGGAACACATTAAAAGAGACCAATTTTCAGAAAC
>JAAGAY010146588.1:0-12145 GCA_011801015.1 Ardeotis arabs | reverse complement strand
AAGGTTTCCCTTCAGAGATGAGCAAGAACGCATCACATGAGCCTGTCAGTAAGGTCAGTACTGCAGCAGTCTTTCAAGTTTGAGTATTCTCAGTGTTCTGGCAGCTCCTTTTGAAGGATCTTGGGGGATCTTTGTTTTTAAAGGGACTGTGAAGGAATTTTCCTTAGAATTAGCCAGAATGTTTTTTTTCACGTTCCACCCCAGGTCAGGGACCTGCTTGGATAGACAAGGCAGCTAAGTTCAAGTCATTGTAACTGAGCATCTGGCAAGTCTCCTAGTACATACATATGATCATTCTGTAGAGGAACCAGTTTCTGAAAAATTGGTTACAAGTGGACTCAGAGGAAGCTTCCTATAAAATAACACTGAGAAATGGTGTAAGACATTCTAAAAAAAATGGTAGAATGATGAGGCAATCCGCTTTCCAAGGTTCCCCTAGTCTTGTCTGACTGAGGAGTAGCGAGGGTCCAGCAACAGGCAGGAAGAAATTAGAACAAGCTGATAACAATAATCCATCAAGTTGAGACAGGTAAAGAAATAATCATTTTGCAATACAGGAGCCATTGCTAGTAATTCACAAATGAATTAACACACTACCTAAACATCCTTGCGTCTTGTTTTTCAGTCTCCCCTCACCCCCACCTTCCCCCAAGCAACAAAGAAATGAAGTATTTCCATATGCTACAATTAATTAAGAGGAAGATGGAGATTAAACTACTTTGATACAATTAAAAAATACTGTAGCTGCTCTGAAAAGGCAAGACAATCTATGTAGGTGTTGCTGGTAAAGAAATAAACATCTGATAATTTTGTATACCCACATTTGACTCACTATAAGATTTTTACTCTAACTGTTCATTATACATGAACTCAATTGGTGGACAGTGTAATCTGTTCAAATCTGGGTCATGTAGCTGAAGTTTAGCTTATAGAGTTGGAATACACCATCCAGTACTGGATTGTACCAGGAGGAATTTCAATTAGCTCACAACAGCCCAAATTACTATAGAGAAAATAAAATATACCTTGTAGGTTGCAAAATAATAAATAACATCAGTGTTACATGTGTTAGGTTATTGCTGCAAATTTTAAAATAGAAAAAAAAATCTACAAAGGCAAAATATATTATATTAAAACATAAAACTGAATAAATTCATTTAGAAGAACAAATGTTTTCTTTTGTGACTTCCTTTTCCTCACATTAACTCCATTTATTTCTTCCTCCGTAGGATACATGATTGGATCGGCAGAAGTTTAAATAATGCATGAGAACATTTGTCCCTCTAGGAAAGTTAGTAACAGTAATGTACTAAACTTCTAGAAAAACAGTTATTTTCCCATTTACTGCTCTCAAGTGTGGACACAGTTCTTTGGGCAATATTAACAGAGCTGACGGAGAGCAAATAAGCTACTTGAAACAGTGAAAGAATTTTAAAAAATCAATACTTGTTTACAATCCTTTTATATATAAAATAGTCAGTTTATGGTAATTGCAAAGAATAAGCACCACCGCATTAGAAGCTGCACACCATTGTAACACCTGGCATTCGCATCTTGACGAAGACAGATCCTAGAAGTTTTCCACTGATAAATAAACAGGAGCTAACAATTCTAGGAGCATTCTAGACACCCTGCTATGCTAGAAAGTCAAACACTTAGATATAGAGAAGGCAGTCAGAATGAGAGGACAGGAGAAGGAAGTATCTCAGCAGGTAGCCTAAAAAATGGAACTATGAAAAAAGCAGAGGCGGCTTATAATGTTATCTGCAACTGCATTAAGCCAATGATTTTGGCTGAAATCTAATTTAGTTACAGTTGTTAGTAATCCATTTTTTCCACTACTGGAGAAGCCAAGATTTCCATTGGTTCTAAAAGAATTGTGGTCTGCGAGGGACTAACACACAAACAGACAGCACAGTACCAATGGATCAAAGTGATTTTGAGACATGTCCAGCTACTAAAGGAAACAAGACACAGAACAAGAATCTAACACGTAGGGACAGATTTATGGATGATCATAGTCCAACCTGTTTGCATTGGCTTGTTTAGACACTTCCTTCAATCTTTTCATTTTTTTCCTAACTGCACCAGCATCAGGTAAATGGTGATGACCTGCAGGCCCCTTAGGAACTCCTGGACGTATTCCAGGTGGAATTCCTCTGTAGACAAACATGTACAGTAACTTTCATTATTTTCATCTAAAGCAGACCACATGCAACTTCTCATGGAAGGTAGCCATACCTTTCAACAACTTCTCGGCCTTGTACTTTCGATCTCAATTTGACTTCCCTCTCTTCAGCTACTCTAATGTTTTCCTTCTGCTGTTGCATCTGGTCAAAAATAGCATGATAGTGTTCATACTGTCCTCTGGAAGACACAGGAGAAGGACCAACACCACCTCCACCGCCATAATATGGTGCCTGGAAATCAGAAGGGGTAGGGTGGAAATCTCAAATACTGGTTTTAACAAGCCCTTCCAATTTTCACCTCTTCAGCAGAATAAAAGCATTACTATGTCCTGCAACAATTCTGAATTGGTCCTAGTTTTATTCCTAGTATGCCCTAATGAACTACAAAACAGATAAATGAAAAACTTATTTGTCTGTTAGCACTCCAAAGTAACACAGCATTTTACCTCCCTCTGATAATAGTCTAGTTATACATGAGGTATCCGTCACATGCTTTGGAAGTTATTGGTAAGAAATCCATTGAAGTGTAATCAGAGATAGATGTTCTACACGGCAAAAATCAAAGTTTTAGCACAAAAGCTAAAAGTGATACAGTACTAACTGAAGTACTAATGAGTGATCTGTAGCCAAACACTCATTTTTCCATGAAGCTGGAAACAATTAAGTGCACTTCTAAGGTTGCCGAATGGCATTAAATGCAGATTTATTTGAGAATCCTCACTGTTACCAACCTGTAATTGGTTTCATCACCAGAAGTGAGATGCTTCCCTATTAAAGCTCAGGTCAGGGGAGCATCTACTGCAAGCTACTGCTTTATGTGAATTATCTCTGTCATTCTCAAAGAATTAGAATTCATACAGAACCTTCATGTGAAAATAATAAAAAAGTGTTGCAAGCAGCTGTGTACAGTAGTAGCCAAGGATGGATGCAGAAAATGTGAAACTGGCAAAACAAGGTTAAGGTTGTCAGCACATGCATTAAAATGTTCCCTTTACATCTAGGGAATGCAGTCAAATAGCCCGTGGTAGTGAATCTATGGAATTTTTTTTTTTAACAACAGTGTCAATGTTCCTTCCAGAATGGTGTTACGTATTTTAAATAAATTTAAATAGGTTGAGTGCAGATGAGACAGGTTCAAGATTGCCTACTTAAAAGTTTTTGAACAGATTACATTTGACAACAGAATTCAGCTCACATTCTGAGTTTAAGTTGTTCAACACCCATCAATAGCTCCCTATAATGGCTGTGATGGTTGGACTTTATGATCTTGGAGGTCTTTTCCAACTTTAAAGATTCTCTGATTCTGTGTTAATCCATATGAGAGATTACTAACTGAAAGATTTATCCAGGCATTCAAATAAATACACAGGTATGTTGTTCATCTGACTAAAAATAATTTACTATACAGGATTACAGTTTTTACAAGTAGAAGGCAAAGTCTTCCTTTAGACACTATTCAAGGCTTCACTTATCATTACTAGAGCTCAGTTTTCAAAAGGATTATCTAAAGAAACAGTATGATTGATCTCTAGGCAAATACTATGAAGCAGATGCTCATCAGTCTGCAGAACAGTTACAGCCCCTGCTAGGACCACAAACCCAAAGCCAAATCCTTGCCACCTCTTTCCCTACTTTTCCTCAGAAACAGGTGCCAGCAACCAACTCCAAAAGACAACAGAAGAAAATTATGCAGTGCATGACCCTGCTCTGCCTTCATAAGAGGCTATATGCCTTGCATTGTTGGAAAGCTTGAACAATGCTATTCAACAGCATTGTCAGGGAGTTGCCGGATACACTGTTTTCATGTTGGAGAAAGGAAAAGGATAATGAAGTCAAGATACTTTAATAGCATATGGAAACCTGTAGTGACGATAACCTAGAGGTCTACAGCAAGATTTGTACTAAACTATGCAATCTGAAGAAGACATTTCAATGAATTTTAAAGCATGTTTGCCATGGTATTTTACACCAGTGACACTTAGTGAAAATATACGCAGAAACCAACCCTGTTTCCCTAGATGACCGAGAATACTGATAACCATGCAGCTGTAGCTACAACAGAACACTTTATATGTTTGCAATGTCTAAGGACCTTGCAATAAAATTCTCCAAGTTAATCAGAAATATTACTGTTTTCAGGAATACATACAGCTAATACATTGTGTTGTATGGAAGCTTGCATTGTTGCCTGCCAGTTTCATCTTGAGAGAGAGAGAGAAAGACAGCAGAGAAATCAAATGATGTTTTTTGATTTTTCCATTAAATCAGCACCTGGTAGTTTTTCAAGTCTGAGATGCTTAAGTTTGCTTTTATATTCAAGCTTTACTTACGTGATGTGTGGCACACATCAAAGATTATGCCCATTTTGAAATAATATACTTAATAAGCAGATACTGAAGCCTGGTCAAGTGTTTGTGTATTCCTCATATTCTTGTATAAGGAACAGAAAATAAAACTTCTATTCATTTTGACTCTACTGCTCAGTCAGTGCTTTTTTACAAAAACCCTACTAAACATGTTTAGGCCAAGTATTTTTGTAAGACTCACCAGCACCACAACAAATAGCTGTGTTTTCATCCATTTTCTATTGTCAAATTGATTTATACCACAGCAATACTTAAAGCAATACTTAAATTCCTGCACTGGCTCTGTCTTATGCAAGTACCCAAACCTTTATATTCAAATAACTTCATGAGACTACTTCCCAGAACATTTATGTTTCCATGAAACTATGACACACACAAACAGGCAAAAAGAAATCGTCATAGGAATCAGATTAAATTATGTAATTAAATTCCGTAAGAAGTGAATGGCTAAAGAGTTTATTATTTTCAGAAAAAAATATTTAGATTTACTCAGGATTTTTCACCCCCCTTCTGAACAACTTATTGGGATATATAAACTTTGTCATTTATGTTGCTAAATAAAAAAGAATGCTTAGAAGCAGGGGAAGAGGTCCATTATCATAACATGAGAACCTGGAAAAATATTTCAACAAAAGAATTGAAGAGTAAAATTGAATGTGAAAGAAGCTGTTCATGCATAGATTCAGCATAGGAAAAGTAGCAAAAGCAGGAGTGGAAACAAGAAAGTGGTGCATGAAAACCATTACTGGCAGATTCAGAAATTTAATAAGTATTAAAAATGAAAATTGCACATGACCTCCAAAAAGCCAGGGAATAGAGTTTGTTATACAGTATCTCTTAAATTAACCATAGATTAATAATAGGCAGCCCCAAGAGCGGACCTCGAAGAGCACATCTTTCTGAAAAGAGAAGACTATGCCAGATAACCAAAGGTGAGGGGAACAGACTACACCACATTTCTGCATCTGCTGCCAACCTTAACATCACCACCTCCACCTGAACCAAGCACATTCCTCCATCCTTGTTCCCTGGCTCTGTATATTCGTTCCATCTGAAGGAGAAAACAATACAGGAAAACATAATTCAAGGAATCACTATGTAAAAATTGAACTTCACTATTAACACATTTTAAACATATTTTACCTTTTCTTTTTCCAGTCTTCTCATTTCATCTGCCTTCAGTAAACTGATCTGCAACATGTAAGGATTAAACATGTTTAGCAACTGGGAAATTAAACTACTCCATATTCTTACTCAACACACAACACACCACACCACAAGATATTTCATTAAAATTACTATGGTGGAAAAAGAAAGTCTCAAGAATCTTGCCTACCTGATCTCTCTGGCGTTTTTCTTTTTCAGGCAATTCTAATCTTTTCTTTTTTGAAGGTTCCTGAAAAATAAGGATATAGCTGTTACATAATGTTTGGATAAAAAGAACGGAGGAAAGGTTTGAAGGTTTTATTTTGTCATGCTTAGTCTACACCTAGCTTTTGCTTAGACTGAAAATTAACAGACGATTTAATGATGCCTCAAACAGTTTCCTCCTTTTTTCTGCTGGATTTATTTTCTTCATTGGAGTTGGAAAGGCCTGAATAAAAGTGAAACTTCAAATTAGATAGCATGATGCCAGAATGAGAGAAAAATTCTAATCAGAAAAAAAAAAATCTTAAACCTACAACCTAGTAGGTGCAAAATGAGGTTTAAAATAATTAATTACTCAGGAGGTTTTAAATGAAAAGCACTGCTAGGACCTAGGGGTAAATGCTACTGTACTTGTTCATCCTCTACTAACAACTCTGTCTTGAAAGCTGAAAGCAGTAATTTTAAAATCTGTTTTGTCTTAATTTTTCTTCTCTGCCAATATTCTGCATTACAATCTGTTCCTATTACAAGTCTTTGAGGGTCCCTGGATATTAAGATTCTCTTTTATTTGGAGAACAGATTTGTTAGGTTATCCTTAGGCTCTTTTGCTTGGGTAACTCTAACCAAGGTTCGTGTTACCTATGGAAGAGGAGAATGCAGCCACTATTGAATACCTGGTAAAGCAGCACATATACGTAATAAACCACACTGCCTACTCTAGTCTTCTCAAAAAAGTGATGGTTACTTTTAAAGTATTTTTTATTCTGACCATACTAGAACACAGAGAGCTTCATAGTATTTTCTTTCAATGACCTAAAACCTTATCAAACACATACTTTAAAATCAAGTATTTCAGAAGACTGAAGCCTTTAAAGACTTAAGCCAATGTAGTTCAATTACAGTGAGTTAACGTAGTTTCACTAAATAACGGAGACGATTGTTACATGCTCCTCTGAAAAGCCAGTTGAGAGCTGCTATCCTGGAATAACAGCAAAGAGAAAAAAAATTATATTACACTATAGCCATTGTTTCTATCCTGTATTTTTATCCCATGTCACTAGCTACAACACACACAAAGAATATGTCTTAAAATTGTAGCATTACTGACTCCCAGAGGTTATTTCCTCAATCTCTACCTTGCCACTTTGTGTCTCTGTGCAAGTTGGATCTGGCTGGTGAAACTGATTACGCTGAGAAGCAGATAGTTGCACAATCACGCTTTAAAACATAAAAACCTCACGGTCTCTTAAGTACACACAAGAAGCCTGTGTGTTTCCTTCTTCTTGGTCTCTTTTTTCCAACTGTGTATCACAAGCCAACAAAGCTTGTGTGATCAATGAGTTTTTCCCCAAAACCTGTGATAACTTTTAACCTCAAGGATAAGTTATATCTCAGGGATAATTTTCTACCCACCTACCAAATTTGACAGATAAAGAACTCAGCATTATGTTCCCCAAAGTGCCACAGGGAGAACGAAAGAAAAAAACCCACAAAAACCCCACAACAAAACCAAAAATATTACTCATTCAGAAGAAAATTTGAATTAGTTGTCTTGCTGAAGTGGAAGCTTCTTGGTTGCTAGTTGTTTGATGCGTGCATATAGCTCAAAACTAGCTGTATCATAAACATCTCCTGGCCATGCAGTAATTAAAGGAATAGCGAGAGAGAGAAAAAAAAAAAAAAAAAAAAAAAAAAAAAAAAGAAGAGTTTTATGTAATAAGAAGTACAGAGAAGATGACTGGAAGAAAGATCAAAAGTACTGTATGAAGGTACACAGAAGACTATTTGTCATCAGCTCATGGAATTAAGTCTGGGAAACTCCTCTTCCAATTACACAATTTCTCGGCCTGACAACACTTTAGAAAATGACCAGAAATGTTTTCTATGTTTTGAAAAATTTAGATTATTTTTGAATGACGAAGAGTGATGCAAAGATTCTTATCCAGTCTCAATGATCTTGGTATACCTGACAGACTTCCAATATTTCTAAGAGTGGTCAACACCAACAAAGGAACTGAACACATGCAAAGCACATCTAATTCAGCAGTGGAATTAAAGCTCAGACCTAAGGTAGCAGTCTCCAAAAATAATTATATTAAAACAAACTAAACAAAAAAATCAATGAAGCAAGCCAAGCATTTAAGCTACTATTACTTTCTCTGTAGATGCACATGTCTACATAAAAAAGACATTTTAAAAAGGAATGCATAGTATTTCATAGCATTTAAATAAGCAAAACAGTTCATTTTAAGTAACTTAGCTTCTTACCTGTCTAGATTTAGCCAGTGGCTTCTTTTCATTAGGCTTTTTAGGTGCATCACCAGACTTCCTGATCGCTAAAGGCACTCCATATTTTGCAGCAGGTTTGGTAATTTTCTGAGCTGGTGGGACTGAAGTCAGTGTTTGCTCTTGAGCTGGTCTTTTAGCTAAAATGGAAAAAAATCTGTTTTATACCTATCCAGGCCGGCCAGTGTACCATACTTCCCTTTCCCAAGGTCTTGGAACAGCAAAGCTGGAGGAAAATGGATGAACTGCTAACATTTGTTGTTGTTCTCACCAACAGGGAGAGGCTAGTGGGGGATGTGAAACTGAAGGACAGCCTTGCCTGCAGTGATCATGACACAGTGGGGTTCAAGATCCACGGGGCAGCGAGGAAGCTACACAGCAAGCTCTCTGCCCTGGACTTCAGGAGGACAGACTTTGGCCTCTTCAGGGATCTGATGGGCAAAGTGCCATGGGAGACGGCCCTGGAGGGAAGAGGGGCCCAGGAAAGTTGGTCCACATTCAAGGAGCACCTCCTCCAAGCTCAGCAGAGGTGCATCCCGATGAAGAACAAGTCGGGCAAAAAGGCCAGGAGGCCCGCATGGATGAGCAAGGAGCTCCTGGACCAACTGAAAGTAAAGAAGGAAGCCTACAGAGGGTGGAAGCGGGCACAGGTAGCTTGGGAGGACTACAAAGAGGCTGTGCGAGTGGCCAGGGATCAGGTGAGGAAGGCTAAAGCCCTGATGGAATTGAATCTGACCAGGGATATAAAAAGCAACAAGGAAAGCTTCTATAGGTATGTAGGGGACAAAAGAAAGTCCAAGGAGAATGTAGGCCCCCTCCGGAAGGAAACCGGTGTCCTGGTTACCCGGGACATGGAGAAGGCTGAGGTGCTCAATGACTTTTTTGCCTCAGTCTTCACCAATAAGGGCTCTTGTCCTGCCACCCAAGCTGAGGGAGGCACAAGCAGGGACTGCAAGGATGCCCATTGTACTGGAAGAGCAGGTTCAGGAACACCTGAGGAACTTGAAGGTGCACAAGTCCATGGGACCTGATGAAATCCATCCGCAGGTCCTGAGGGAACTGGCGGATGAAGTTGTCAAGCCACTGGCCATCATATTTGAGAAATCGTGGCGGTTTGGTGAGGTCCCCGATGACTGGAAAAGGGGTAACATAACCCCCATTTTTAAAAAGGGGAATAAGGAGGACCCGGGCAACTACAGGCCGGTCAGCCTCACCTCTGTGCCTGGCAAGGTCATGGAGCAGATTCTCCTGGAAACCATGCTAAGGCACATGGAGAGCAAGGAGGTGGTTGGTGACAGCCAACACGGCTTCACCAAGGGCAGATCGTGCCTGACCAATTTGGTGGCCTTCTATGACGGGGTGACAGCATCGGTGGACAAGGGACGAGCAACGGATATCATCTACCTGGACTTGTGCAATACGTTTGACATTGTCCCACACAACATCCTTCTCTCTAAGCTCTCTAAGAGTTTGATGGATGGACCACTTGCTGGATAAGGAATTGGCTGGATGGCCGCACTCAGATAGTGGTGGTCAATGGCTCAGTGTCCAAGTGGAGACCCGTCACGAGTGGCATCCCTCAGGGGTCCGTGTTGGGCCCGGCCCTGTTCAACATCTTTGTCAGCGACATGGACAGTGGGATAGAGTGCACCCTCAGCAAGTTCACCAATGACGCCAAGCTGTGTGGTGCCGTTGACATGCTGGAGGGCAGGGATGCCATCCAGAGGGACCCTGACAGGCTGGAGAGGTGGGCCCATGCCAACCTCATGCAGTTCAACCAGGCCAAGTGCAAGGTCCTGCACATGGGTCGTGGCAATCCCAGGCACAAATACAGGCTGGGCGGAGAATGGATGGAGAGCAGCCCTGAGGAGAAGGACTTGGGAGTGCTGGTGGACGAGAAGCTCAACATGAGCCGGCAATGCGGCCTTGCGGCCCAGAAGGCCAACCGCATCCTGGGCTGCATCAAGAGGAGCGTGGCCAGCAGGTCGAGGGAGGTGATTCTGCCCCTCTACTCTGCCCTGGTGAGACCCCACCTGGAGTACTGTGTCCAGTTCTGGAGCCCCCAACATAAGAAGGACATGGACCAGCTGGAGAAGGTCCAGAGGAGGGCCACAAAGATGATAAGAGGGATGGAGCACCTCTCCTATGAGGACAGGCTGAGACAGTTGGGGCTGTTCAGCCTGGAGAGGAGGCCGCTCCGGGGAGACCTGATAGCAGTCTTCCAGTACCTGAAGGGGCCCTACAAGAAAGATGGGGAGAGACTGTTCAGTAGGGCCTGTTGTGACAGGACAAGGGGTAATGGTTTTAAAATAGAGGGAGGTAGCTTTAGATTGAATATTAGGAAAAATTTTTTTATGATGAGGGTGGTGGAACACTGGAACAGGTTGCCCAGAGAGGTGGTGCATGCCCCATCCCTGGAAACATTCAAGGCCAGGTTGGATGAGGCTTTGAGCAACCTGATCTAGTTGGGGATGTCCCTGCTTCTTGCAGGGCGGTTGGACTAGGTGACCTTTCAAGGTCCCTTCCAACTCTGACCATTCTATGATTCTACGATTCTAAGACTGAAGCTCGGCTGCAATGGGAATTGAGTGTTATCAGGGCAGGGGTAGCACCACACCCTGGTGGGTCCAGTAGGGTAAATGAACTGGAAGGGAGATGACGCTTGATGTCAGACATCATCCCACTGAATTCACTGTGCTGCCTGCAAACAGCGTTTGCACAAGTGCTGCAGAAAACAGCTGGAGATATTGCAGATGTTAAAGGCCCTTCCCAGACTATTTGAGAGGAAATAAAAGCCACTGTTGCTATTCCTGGGTTTGGCTGAGGAGTATCTCTGAATGCATCAAAAGGACAGGAAGAAACAACAAGCTCTTGTGTGGTCCAGGCTGAGGGACCTGGCATCAAAAGCCTGGCTGCAAAATGCTGGGGACTGAGCTGTGCCTGTGTGCGGGTGAGCAAGGAGAGCAGCTCTCGGCAGGAGCAGTGAGCCCGTCTCAGCAGTTCCCTGGCAGCTCTGCGTCCCAGGGCCTGCAGCAATGCCGAGCTGGACTCAGGCAACAGAGGATATTTCATCAGCAGGTACCCAAAAGGCTGTACAGTAGACAGCACTGACACATGAAGACATTTTCTTGACATAAAAAGAAAAGTGCACAAGCAACAGTATAAGAGCGAAAACCGTGTCAAATCAACCACAGCAATCGTACTCATCAAACCTGTCACTGAGAACTGTGCAGCAAGGGCTACAATCAACACGTCTGCTACCCAGAAACCACAAAGGAGAAGTCTTCAGTGCTGCAGGCTCCCTGTGCATTGCTCAGTACTCAAGAACCTGGGACTGGAGCTATTTATCTACTTATTTATTTTACAGCTCTACAAAATTGCTCTACAGTGCTTCACTTTGCCTTCTATTTTCCCACAGATGTTTCAATATAAATTATAGTAATTATCCATTGTGAAGAAATTAATTGGCATTAACAATTGTGTGAAATGTAATTGTTATCAATTTCATGGGATTTCTGTCATGTTCAATCGCCCACATAGCTTGAACAATCTGCATATTGTGGAAGTATAGATATATAGACTATCCTCAAAGGATGAGTTATCAGGATGCGGTTTGGTCCAGTTGAGTTGGAGCTTTGGGACAGACATGAGTTGTCTGGAGGAATTTGAATGAAGTGGTGCTAGAAAATCCTTTCTAGGGCCAGGCAACATTATAGAGGAACAAAAAATGTAGCTTATCCTCATAACATCCTTCTCACATCACAGATATGAAGGAGCACCTCCTCCAAGCTCAGCAGAGGTGCATCCCGACCAAGAACAAGTCGGGCAAAAAGGCCAGGAGGCCTGCGTGGATGAGCAAGGAGCTCCTGGACCAACTGAAAGTGAAGAAGGAAGCCTATAGAGGGTGGAAGCAGGGACAGGTAGCCTGGGAGGAAT